>JARWLC010000014.1:54204859-54424859 GCA_033318265.1 Phyllotis vaccarum
AGAGTGCGAAGTTCAGAAACATAAAGACTATTTAACTCTCTACAAGGCAGCAACTTACTAAGCAACCTCACAGCCAAATATATATTAAGATGTAGTAACTTTTATTTTGAAATGTAAGAGATGTGTCTTGATGTTTGGAGGCCACCCAATACAGGATTGGAATAATTATTGGTAAAAAAAAATCATTTGTGATCACAATAATCACTTACAGTAGCATTAATAACAATAATACTGCCTGTGAGGATTATTTCAGCTCCAGCAAAAAGGAAAGCCATCTTCCTTGGCTTGGGAACAATAGAATCTAGGGGTAAGAACACAGTGGATCTTTGAATTATTCATGAGATCACACATGCCACTCATATCTGTATGTTTTAAAAGGGCAAGAGTGTATATAATAGCATATTAGTAATGTAAATTAGAAAAAGACAGATCTTATTTTGTTAAACAAAGATTTTTATAAATAAACCCAAATAGCATCCTTACAGTGATCTTTAATTCTTCACAGTTCCTAGGATTCATTTTATTTGGCTGGGTCATCATTTGGAGGATCATCATTTTATTTAGTTTTATCGGTTTCTAACATACGTCACCAATATTGATTAGGTCATTCTAAAATATAATATGATACACACACAAACCAAAACAAGCATTACTTATAAATATACTCAAACAGGAATGGCAACTGATAAATCAAGAAAGAATAAAGCAAATATTAAAATTGTGGCATTTTATGCTATCATTGTAGCTTTTTATTGTCTGAAATTATGTAAAAGCAAAAAACTAGTGAAGAAAATTGTCTTGCAACCCAAGTTGCCATTGACTGAATGAAGGCAAGCTAAGGGGTGAATAAAGATGGGGCACATGGTACTCAAGTAACCATGGTTAACACATTCCTCACATCATACAGGGCCAAGGCCAACCTTGGTTTTCAGAATGTTCTGTTTCTAAATTTTGTACTTGTATTTTTATCATATATTTTATTATATGCACATGCAAATTGCTAGAATGGCTTAAGATCTTAAACAAAGGACTGGAAAAATGAGTCAGAAGTTAAGAGCACTCTACCAGAGGACCTGGGTTCGATTCCTGGCACCCACATAGCAGCTTATAAGCATCTATAACTCCAGTCCTAAGTGATCTGATGCCCTCTTCTGGAGATCCCTCATTCCATCATCCATGGAAATCAGGCATGCACGTGGTTCTATGGGAAGTCAAAACACTAAGATATATGAAATAAAAATAATTTTAAAATATTTTATAGAATAACTTTGTACATGAATTTTATAATATATAATAACTTTAGATCTTAGCCCACTGAATTCTTAAAGGATAAAGGAAAGTTATAAATGTCAGATATTTAGGGTTTGGGGCTTATGAACATAAGAACAAGAGAATTAAAATGCATCTGTCCAGTACAGCATTTCCATTTCGTAGTCTCTTGATCCCCTTTGTCACCTCATCATCATTAGGAGGCTCAATCCTTAAAGAATGCAAATGTCCTGACATCAAATGAAAGCATCAGGTCAACCTAAAGTGCTAGATTATCTTTTGGGGAGAGAGGACTTATTATTTGAGAAAATAGCAAACAAAGGAAATCTCTGACGAATGAGTCATGAGAGCAAAAGGGCTCTCCCAGCACGGGGTGTTCTTGTGGCTCTGTTAATATTAATTGTGAGGACACGCTTACTCATGTGCTGTCCATGTTTGCCTCTACCACACTAAGCTCACGTTACATTCATCCTAATGTACCAAGCCCACCTGAGATACACTGGACACCAGTTTAATGTGTCTGCCCGACTAGTCAGCTTTGGGAACTTGGGCTTTTGCTGTAGTTATCATTGTTTAGACTTTGAAATAAATGTGCAATGTACTTTTTTTTTAAGCCTAGGACTAAGATTTAGGAAAAAACTTATATAAATTTATGTTGCTCAAATTATGGAATCTCTCCAAGCTTCATTTTCATAAAGCACATGAAGACCACCTCGGCTTGAACAATTTCTTCTCATCACAGTAACCTGTGGCATGATCTCAACAGCAGGCACAGATTTACAGATTGCAATCTGGTTTACAGATTGCAGGTGGGGATCAACTGAGACAATGCCTATAGAGAGAAATTTTGTATACTCCAAAGCATAAAAGGAAACACAAAGTAAGAGAGTAGCTGTGACGATTAAATTTTTGTGACACTGAGCCTTGAAGCACCCAGATTTGGGGGAATCACAAATCTGCTTGTGTCTGGGAATTGGATTCTGGATGAAATAAACATTTGGATCTGTAGACGAAGTAAAGCAATAATGCCATCCATTCAGAGCAGCTTCATCTGGTCCTCTGAAGGCATGGACAGAATACAGGTGAGCAAGGACTCCAGTGCAATAGACCTGCTCACTGTAGCATCAGTAGACCTCTCTCAAACTCTGACTCAGATATGAGATTATATTTTCAGATGTCAGTTCTTAGATCTTTATGGTCAGATGTGGAACCATGTCACTGTTCCCCACATGCTGACTGCAGGTTATTGTTTCTGATTTGACTTGGTTTTTGTCCCTTTGTGAGAGATCACGTTTTTCGATTTAGCCCATACCATTTCAGAACGTTGGTAATCCTTCTGCCTCAGCTTCCCAAATTCTGGAATTACAGATGTATGCTACTACACTTGGCTCTAACTACAGATGCTGAAACTTCTCAGACTGCAGAATCACAGGCAACAATCTTTTTGGATAAATGCATTGTTGTGTATATCCTGTTGTCTATGAAGAAGCACACTACATGCAGAGAATATGCTAATCTTCTGCATGGGTAAGTTCAAAGAACGGCAAGCAGCCAGCTAGCTGTGGCTATCTATCAGCCAATGTTTTGACAACATGTATGCCCAGTGTTCAGTCTAAAATGTTATGCCACTCTCAACTACACCGTAAAATCCTCGTGAGGGCTGAGGAGTCTGAGGAGTTGAGGCAAGGCCAGCCTGAGAAATGCCGAACTTGTTCATGGAATTGCCCACTTTCTACAGTTTATGTTATCAATCCCCAGTGTGCCTGAAATTCAAACAGAGAAAGAAGAAAGAAAATATCATACTTAAAAGAAAGATATTAGATATAAATCGCATCATGCATATGATTTGCACCATACTGACAATGTCTCCTGTATTTCTACATTCCTCTGCAAAAGGTATCTATGTTACTACTGGTCAAGATAATACCTGTTTTTAAATAATTTGATCATTAATCACTTTTTAAAAACCATTTTCACACTCCAAGAACAGGGTTAAATAAAGACATATCACACAAAGCACAGTCTCCATCACTGGTAGCAGAGGGCCAAAATCTTCATCTGTAGCCTCCTATTTCTATAGTGTTTTATACCAAACACAACAGAGGAAGCTCTCACTCTAGGGGGAAACACAGGCCTAGGTTAGTCTGCCCTCTAGTGTAGCTTTACTGATTCCTAGGGTGGGAAAAAAATGAAAGCAACGTGCCTCCGAAGCTGTGCAATTCTATTGGGATGGCCATCTGCCATCATCACCAGCACATTTCATAGCTTCCTTCTCTTCAAGAGCAACAGACTTCAAGCATTAGGTCACATTTCTAACCCAGTTTCAAAAAGAAATGCACTCCAGCCCCACCCTGTTCCTGCCGAAGCCAGAGTTACATGGCTACCCTTGACTGTGATTTTTGCCATTCTCTCACATTTCGTGATAACAAGCAATGAAACTAAATAAAGGGCAGACTTCTTACTCCAGGAACTTAGAGCTTCACAGAGGGCTTCTGACATGGGGTATTTGGTCTGAGAACTGGATCTTGTTTAGCCTGATCTTTCTGAAGCAGTCTGTCTACAGACTTCTTGGCCGGTCTTTCTGAATGTGAACTTGCAGCTGAATAGCTCAGAGGTTTGACGCCAGGATCCATGTTACCAGCAAAGAAGCATCTTTAAGATTCTGTTTTACATCATCATTCAAATTCTGCTTGAAGTTAAAGGGCTCCAGGGGAGAGTGAAAAATCCAAACTTTATATTTAGCTGTACAAATAGCAAGCCCCTTCTTAAAGTAAGAAACTAAAGGCTATGCTAGCTAAAACCTAAAAATGCTTTAGTCATAGATCAACTACAAAGCTATTTTAAATATATAACTGCAATGCTAACTTAATTTCTATAAGCTTTTTCAGGTTTTCATACATATGTCACTTAGAACACTCAGAATTCCTGATTAATGGCAATCTAACCAGTTCCTGCCTGTTTTCCTAACCCATCAGCAATACTCTAACACTCTTTATCTAAGGGTGAGGATCTTCCATTTCTAAGTACCAAAACCATATAAAATAATAGAATATAACCTTCACAATAAAACAATAACGTTTAATATTGCCCATAGATATACGTTAAATGTGCTGTGGGTGTACATAATAAGTCTACAAAGCATTCTTCCTTTCCAATTCTATTGTCAAAGTGTGAATTTACATGGGCTATGTGCAAGGACCCAAGTGATATAATAGCCTCTTGAGAACACCATCATTGATTTTGGATACAGGCATTTCCTTAAGCCACAAGCTGAATTCCATCACACTAGACATATAAATATAATTATGGTTTTTATTTGTTCTTCTATGGTAGCAATATAACCAAAGCAAATATATAGGCTTGAGCATTAAACAGTACACAATCAGGTAAAGAAACTGAGTAGACAAGACAATACAAAGCAATGGACAGGCTTCCTAGGAGATAAGATCCCTAGAAAACAGCTGTCCTATATTCTGGAGTCTTCATTGTGTCATTTGTGATAAATCAGATGTGTCTGATTTGCATCTCAAACTGCCTTTCTAATTCTATCAGTGCCTTATCACCACATATGTGTGTTTTGATATATTTTATACACAAAATGTAAGAGATCAAAGTTTGCCAATGCAGGCCCAATACTACCCAAACACCATGTTCTCGCTGATTCTGGTTCCTATTTTAATCCACACCCAGGGCATGTTGGTCATTTGCTGTATTGATTTTCCAGTTTGCTTTCTTTGCTCCAGTCTCTGAAAGACATTATGAATTTAATCATTGTCATAAAGAGAAAAATGAAATGTTGTGGGACTTTTTGATTAGTGTTTTGCATATTTTCATCATAGAAGTTCAATTGCATGTGAAACTCACTGGTTCCCTATCAGCATTTCCCATTGCTCCTTTAGTTTGCTGACATGTGATTTTTCAAGTCATTTTTGGAAATCTGAAACCTGTTAGAGATTGCAGATGCTGGGCTCTGCATGGCCACAGTAGTTTTGGCAGAGTCTGAGTCTGCTCTTTTAAGACAACAAAGGCAATAAGTAGAAATGTGTGTTGTCTGACTCTGCTCTTAAACTTCCAGGGATGCAGAACCTTTATAGGACTTTAGACTTCCCAGCTTAGACTGGACTCATTCTTTCTTTGTATTCAACAGATCCTGTGTGTTTTCATCTTGAAACACACAAGCATATTCCCATTATCATTAGCTCCCACTATGAATACAGTTTGTCATCAATTTCATAATGAGTGGTTATTGTTACTAAAACTGATCATCTAGATGTCAAAATTGGAGCAGGAAAAGTGTTTCTGCCAAGACTGTTTGACTGCTTTAACTCCAACCCTGTGTTCCTTAGCTCAGCTTGTAATGAGGAGAAGAAGAAAGGGGGAGAAGGAACATAGAAAATAAACTATCAGAGAAGTGAAGCTAAGTAAGCGTAGAGATGAAAATGATGCGTATGACTTAAGGTTTGGGGAAACGGAGGCCTTTGAATCCTTCAGGCTTGAGCATAATGATAATTGAGAAAAATGGAAGAGGCAGAAGTAGGGCAGGAGTATTAAAACCAAATGTGAAATAATAAGAAAGAAACAGACACGTTGAAGAATAGCCAGAAGTTCTGGGTCATGGATGTCATGCATGGTAACACCACACCAAAGGATGGAGCTCCAAAGGTGGCGTGCAGTTAGATTCAAAGGATGTGAAGGGAGATCTGTGCTATATCAGTGAGCAATGCAAAGATGGGGTGAAGTTTAAAATAACAGAGTAACTCCCAAGGAGATAGACGAAGTCTGCAGACATATTTAAGGAGAGGCCTAAAGAGAAAAAAGTACAGTATGTGAGCAGAAGGAACATAAATCTGCTTATTGTCTACTCTGAAAATGAAGTGAGATTTCTTTTCTGCTTATTGTCTACTCTGAAAATGAAGTGAGATTTCTTTTTCTTTTTCTTTTCTTTTTTTTTTTTTTTGCTTAGTTTTGTTGTTTGTTTGATTGTTTTCGAACCACCTCTTTTTGTTTGCTATTCCAGGAGCTGTTTCTAACAACTGCATCTCCTGCCATTAGAAGAGACATCAGTGCTCTCGACCCCACACTGTGGCTCTTGAGACCCTTTTAAAGCATCTTAGCTTTTCCTCCCACTTGGCTTCTAACACAGTTTGTCTCCTGCTTTGACTCAATTGCTTAAAATACTGGATTGCGCGTGGTGTATCTTGAAAATGATGATTGCAGTAACTTAAAATAATATTGCTCCGTTGTTGATGGTGCAAGTCCCAGCCAGAGTAGTGAAGAAATGTGACCAGAGCACAGTGCTTCTCGCCCTTCCAAACAATGGGGCCCTTTAATCCAGTTCCTCATGCTGTGGAGACGTCCAACCATTAAATTATTTCATTGCTACTTAATAACTGTAGTTTTGCTGCTGTTATAAATCACAATGTAAATATCTGATATGCAGGATCCTTCAAACCCCCAGCTTGAGAAGCACTGCTCTGGTAAGGTGGGGTGGTGCAGGCACATGGGATATGCTGAGGAGGCAGAAACTGAAGGACCAAGGACTTGTAATACTCAGTCTCCCATTTGGAACTTTATAATTACAAATACAGCTTTCCATGATATCCTCACTTGAGTTCCTTAGCCCATGGCCACTATATGTCTAGAATATAATTCATTCCATTTTCACCTCAGCAATAGCAAGAAGAGCAGGTGAGGGGGCGTGGACAGTGCTAAAGTCATGCAAAAAGGATTATGTCCCTCATTGGCCCTGGTAAAAGACTGATTGAAGAGAATTCTACATTTGTACAGAAAACAGAAGCAGATGAGATATCAGTTGGAAGGACTGCAGGCATTATGGGACAGTAGACCCTAAAATCCTCAGTTATTTTAAAAGTGGTCATCTTTAATCTCTGAGATGGGCCATCAAGCCTCTACATGGACTTAAGGACCATCGTGTGGTCTAGAAGTAGGGTGCATATAGTGTAAAGAATGTTGGCAACCATCTCTGACCCAGCACAATAATCAGAGCATGGCTAAGCAAAATCAATGCACGGTTCATACATGCTTGGCAATGTATCATCACCAAGAACTCATTCCACGTATTTTGTGAACAGGAATTACTTTTTCATTGCTTTGATTAGATACTATGACCAAGGCAAGTTGTAGGAGGAAGAGTTTATTGAGGGTCATAGTTCCAAAGAGGAATTTCATGACCATTATGGTGGAGATCATGGCAGCAGGCAAGCAGGTGTGTCACTGAAGCAGTGGCTGAGAGCTTTCATGTTGACAATCAATCACAAGGCATAGAGAGGGTTAACTGGGAATGGGGAATGGTGCGGGCTTTTAAAGCCTCAAACATCACCCTAATGACACACTTCCTCCAACAAGTCTACACCTCTTAGTCCTGCCCAAAGGGACCAAACTAGAGACCAAAACATATGAGCCTCTGAGGGCAATCCTCATTCAAACCAACACAACT
This sequence comes from Phyllotis vaccarum, assembly GCA_033318265.1. Taxonomy (NCBI): domain Eukaryota; kingdom Metazoa; phylum Chordata; class Mammalia; order Rodentia; family Cricetidae; genus Phyllotis; species Phyllotis vaccarum. The sequence goes on from JARWLC010000014.1 coordinate 54,212,586, forward strand.
CAGATGAGTTTATCATCATGAGATTCTTGTATAGTTCTTGTATATTCTTGTATAAAGGAAGTACTCTGACCAAAAGAAGTGGTATCTTTTCCAAGGAACCATACAGGAAGTCCCACACAGCATTATCATTTTAGCCTGTGCTGATGGGAAGGATCAGATAGTTCCCTAAAAATATAACAATAGGTACCAGGTACCACAAATAACTTCCGCCAGTGTTGGGATACACCCAGGAACAGCACTGATAGACTAAACTCAAGAGACAAAAAGCGAGAGTTGAGGAAGGTGCCTTACGTGTGGAACAGAGAGGGAATCCCCACTTGCCAGTCTGCCAGCAGTAGTTGGAGGCAACTTAAAAATAAGCACTAGAAATAGAATAGTGCACAAATGTGGGTGAAGAAGTATAGAAAACAGGGTCAATATTGTGTTCCTGGGGACTCAACTATCTGGAGTGCCATCAATCAAGAGGTACACTTCTCATCCCCCGTGTGGTTTAGGCTGTTTTACCCCTGAGACCTTTCAATAAAATGAAAAGACAAGTGTGACTCAGGAAAATTATTTAACCTCTTTGTGTCTCAATTTTTAGCTGCAAAATGGGAATAATAAAGCCTCCCAGGTTTGTTAAGGGCACTGAGTTATTACGTATAAGTCACTTGGAGTGGTGCCTGGTCCAGAGTAAGTGCTACTTAGGCGACTGTTAAATATACGACGTCTGACTTTTCCAGAGCTTTCTGTATGTATAAGCATTTTAAACTTGAAATCTCAATACTTTCACAGACCACCAGAGCATTGGAGTCTCCCTGCACAACTGCCATGTCTTTAAGAAACTCCTTTTTCTTTTCCATGGGAAAAGGGCAAAAGGAAATGGATTTATCCTGCCTCAAATATCGGTCCTTCTTTCTGTCTCCTGTATTTGATCCCTTAGCTGACATCATGCTCAAATGCATAGTGCCTGTTATCTTCAAAGGCCCTCTGCCATTTCAACCCAAACCTAGCTATCTAATGCACTATTTGCGGCTGAAATGGAACACATTGAGATAAGATTTCTGCCCCAACCTCAGTCATGGTCTCAGTGCCACTCTATCCTACAGAGCATACATACGCAGATGTCTGTCTGTCTGTCTGCCCTCATTACATTGAAAGTTCCATGTGGTCTTGATCTGTGTCATTTCCAACATTCTGTTGCTTAAAAGTGGGCGGTCCAGAACGGACATAAATCTTACATTGATTAGCTCATTGCTGAGCAAAACTGATTCTAAAAAAGCAGAGACATGACATCCGTGTACAAACACTTTCAAGTAGATAAACAACTGGTTTCCTTTCTAAAACCAGAAATAGTCTGGTGAGGCTATGTGGTGGAGCCTTCTGTCTGGCACAATGTCTGAATCACCTGGTTTATCAGAAGACTAACCTCTTCAACTTTGAACCTCAGCCCTATACCACAGGCTGAAAGGATGTAAATGAAACCATGTGATCTGGCTGCCAGTGCAGACTTGTTACTGCTTGAAACTCTTGAAAGTTTCACACGACAGCAGACTTTTAGAAGTCTTAAGGATGTCTCCACACTCTTGCCTCTGCCTTCTTTCAAAAAAAGTCTTGGTCAGCGGCAGTTCCTGCCACGGATAACTGAAATATTTAACGTTGTTTCCAATTAACAGGAAATCCAAGCTGCAGAGCCTAAACATATACAGTAACAGAGTAAAAGCAGAGAACAGCTCAGCTACCTGCTGGTCATCTTCCACACTTGGCTTGGGGATAATCCACAAAAACAAACAGAAGGAAAAGGTCTAGTGTATCCCTTTATTCAGCACAGGATGCTGTAAAGAGGCTACAGGTGACAGTTCACAGGTACTAGGTACTATGTATACATAGGTGCTAGGTATGCACAGGTGTTAGGTACTGTATATGCACAGGTATAGGTGCTGTGCGCACAGGTACTAGTCACTACGTATGCACAGGTACTAGGTACTACATATGCACAGGTACTAGGTACTATGTATGCACAGGTACTAGATACTGTGTATGCACAGGTATAGGTACTGTGTATGCACAGGTACTAGGTACTGTGTATGCACAGATACTAGGTACTACATATGCACAGGTACTAGATACTGTGTATGCACAGGTACTAGGCACTACAGATGCACAGGTACCAGGTACTATGTATGCATGAAAATTTCATCTAGGGTGACTCCATCTGACCCTGGCCTTACCAAGCACTGTACTTCAGATGACTTGGCCAGAGATCCTCCCCAATACTCCTCCTCCTTGTGCTTCTTGTTCTCTTTTATTGGCAGAACTTTCTGACCCACCAGCTATTCCCAAACAAACACATGGAGGCTTATATTAATTATAAATGCACACCAAATAGCTCAGGCCTATTACTAACTCTTACAACTTAAATTAACCTATTTCTATTACTCTGTATTACCAGGTAGGTGTAGCTTTAGCTGTCTTCCAGCATGTCTTGTCAACTCTGTCTCTCCTGGCAACTCCACTGTTCACCCTTCTTCCTCCCAGCATTCTTGGTTTGGCCATCCTACCTACTCTGATCCTATTCAGCTATTGGTCAGACTGCCTCTTTAGTAAAGCAACCAGAGTAATACACATCTACGGTATACAGAAGGATAATTACATAGCTTTTCTCTTCTTCTTTTTGTAAAAAAAAAAAAAAATAGTTATTTGACACTTGCTACATAAGCATGAATACTCTGAGTTCAATACCAGAAATCCATAATTTAAGGAGAATGAACTCCCACCAATTGCCTCTTGACATTATATGCATGCTGTGTCATAGGCAGGGCTGCGTGTGTGAATGCACACACACACACACTATGTAAATAAATACTAAAAAAATATTAAATTTACATTTATAACCTTCAAATTGCCTTCTAAATGTAGATTTTTTTCGGTCCTGATGAACATGTCTATGAAGTATTGTCTAAAGTTTTCACCCAAGAGGTACAGTGAAATATCTTCAGCATACATCATTGAGGAGTCTTAGTTCTTTTTGCCCTCCTTTAGCCTCATATTTCGCCTCTCTTCCTCTCATGTCCACTCAGCCATACAAAGCAAACTTGAACACATCTATGCTTATATACCCCATCCCTCTGTACTGGCTGCACTTTTCTGTCTCAATGCCTCCCTTGCCTTCTCGCCTGGCTCATTTCCAACCACCTCCAACCACAACTCAGAGTTCATTCCTTTCACCATATCTCTCAGATCTGTTGGTACCTCTCTTGTGTCTCAATAGTTGTCTGTGATTATTACTATAAGGTGACCAGTTTTCTCCATTGTGAATACTATTTTAACTTAATAGAAGTGCTAAGTGGAAGGAGCATGTTTGGATTATGCAGCCACCCTGCCTGTTGTAAGTTTTACTTATCAGCTTTACCGTCCATTGATGGTATTTGATGTCATCATTTCCATATTTTGACAGTATTTGGCAACTAAGAACTTTCCCTTTGCTACTATTGATGGATTGTTTTATTGATTTATTTATGACACTGGGGATTCATTGATTCTTACTCCATCAAAGGGTCACAGCACACTATATAATCATTTTGGATAGTAACCGTATCCTTAAACAACTCAGTGAAACTCACTCTTCTTCACTAACCATTGTGTACCTCCCAGTTCTCATTTGATATTTCTTTGTTTTTGACAGGAACAAAGCATATGTCTCAAATCTATTGCTTACTTTTCCTTGTATAAAGTCTAATCAACCATTTCTTCTGGTTCTTTCTTTAAAACCAGCTTTGTTTTAACTGGGTTCATATGTAATAGATGTACTAATTTAATATATACAACTTAATGTTCTCAGTTTTGTAACCACCACTGTAGTCAAATTATTCAAATTATTCACTTCACATAAAACTTCTTCCTGAATCTTTCTGATTAATCTTTATTTTTCTGCTGTGGCAAAAAAAAAAAAAAGTTGACCTTCTCTCTATTACTATGGGCTGCTAATCATCGACTATTATAATGAAGTACATAACACTAAAACTCACAATGAAAGCAGGCTATTTATATCATAGTTCTGAATCCTGGAAATCCAAATAGCATGGCAGCAACTTTACCTCAGGCATACCTTGGCCATACTTCATATAGATGTTAATGCAGAGAAAGCATGAGGAAAAACATGTAAACTAGTTATATAACAAGAAAGGAAGCCAAAGCGGGACAGAATTTACTTTTATTAATAGCCCTGTCTCCACAGAACAAACTCAGGATCACATGAGAGCACCTTAATCCCTTTGGAGGGCATTCTACCCTGCATTCTAATGCTCTTTCTCTCAATCAGCACTCTGATAGCACAGGCTAACATTTCCACATGGGTATGAACTACTAATACGCATCATTGGACAACATATCCACAGCGCAGAATCACACAGAACCTATCCCTTTATGTCTGGCTTCTTTCATTAGGCATTATGTTCCCGAGATGTGTCCATGTTGTGTATACCAGTAGTCTGTTCCTTGTGTTAAATAATATCTCAATGTATGGATGTATTACAACTGATTCTACATTATCATGAATGAAATTATTATGAATATTTATCTTTATTTCTTGACACGAAGATAGGTTTTATTCTCTTGCAGATATACAGTGTTTGACTTTTTAAAAAATTACTTAATTTTATCCAAATGGTCTGCCATTTACAATCTTTGTAGCTTCAATTATTCTGGTGTCTAAGGAAGAATATTCTATTATAGTTTAATATATATTCCTTTAATGATATTGAGTTTTTGTTTTGTTCCTTTGTTTGAGTTTTTAAACAATGTCTCACTCTGTATCCCAAATTAACATCAAACTCACAACAACCTTACTGTCTTAGCTCCCTGAATATTAAGATAACAGGAGTGACCTCTCTTGACCGACATCAGGCATCCTTTGGTGAGATTATTTTCCTTTTGTATCTCTTATTTCTTTTTAATTTTTCATTTTTAAATTAAGTTGAAATTTTAAGTTACTCTTTGGTTAAAGTATTTTTTATATATTCTGAGTACTTCATCAGACAGATGTTTTTAAAATAATGTCTTCCACAATATTGCTCACCCTTCATACTTAAAATCATTCCTTTTAAAACACAACAGCTTTACTTTTATTGAAGTTAAAATCATCTATTGCATCTTATAATTTATGATTTTATTTTTTAAAAGATTTGTCTGACTTATATCACAAAGATTCTCTTGTATCTTTTGGGAGTCTTGTGGTTTTAGCTCCTAGGTTTAAGACTATGATGCCATTCCAGGATGTATTTCTCTAGTGTATTAGTTTAAGTTTTTATCTAGATATTCTAGCACCATTTGTTGAAAATTTATTCTTTTCCTACTAAATTACCTTAATAACTTTGTCAAAAATCAGTTAGCCATATGCAACAATACCTGCACATGCACGCGCACACATATACACACATTTTTATTTAAAGTCTATTAAGATATATTGGTCCAAATTATCTATTTTTATATTAATTCACATTGTTATGGTTATTGTAACTTTGTACAAATTATACAAAAGTGTAAAACTTTCTTCTTTGTTTTTTCTAAAAATTATTTTAGTTTTTCAACTATCATTAACATTTCCATTATATATTAAAACAGCTCATCAATTTCACCTGCAATGGACAATAACTTCTGGGGAGGAAATGCATCTTTAGAAAAAGCACTTGCTCTGCAAGCACAAGGACTGTAGTATGAGGTTTCTGGCCCAGACTTTCGGGCCTAACCTCAAAGTTTAGGTCCGCAGACCCACAGTCCCACAGACCCTCAGTCCTATAGAGACACACAGACGCTTTCATTAGTTTTAGACTGATCAGCCTCAGGCCCAGGCATATCACTTGCTAGCTCTCTACCCTTCATCTAACCCATGTCTCTTGTTCAGCCATGCGGCTCGGTACCTTTCTTTAGAGCAGCATAGTTGTCCTCGGCTTCCTCTGGCTTCTCTCTGGTGCTCTGTCTGGCATTCTGCTCTCAGAGTTTTTCTTAGTCTGGTAGCCCCGCCTACACTTCCTGCCTGCCTTTGGCCAATCAGCTCTTTTTATTAAACCAGTGGGTGGGACAATTATTTACCATGAAACAATACAATACCCCTACATATCCCCTTTTCTCTTTAAAACAAAAGGAACTCCAATTCTAAAATTCTTTTCCCCCCTTATCTATAACAGCTTATAAGCAACACTGTAAATAAACACAAACATCCATAATCCATGTTTTGGGAATGTGGGTGTTGTTCTCTAGGCTACTTTCTGCTGAATGGGGACACCGACAATCTCATGGGAATCCAAAGAAAAATGTAGGATTATGAACAAGTCTTTAGTGGAGTAGTCTCTAAGGCTGGGTCATCTCAGCCAGTCTCCTTGAAATTTTCTGAATACAGAGAGAGCTCAGGAAACTTCAACAGAGGTGCTCTGAAATGCTGAATCACCCACCTGGTCCATCCATTTCCACTGGAGATTTTTCAGGGGGTCTTCCTCTATCAAACTTTATGTTCTTTATCCAGGAAGAAATCCACAGTCTTTCATTTTCTGTGAAAATAAAAGGAAAACCTCTTCTCCAAAGTAGCGTATCTTTGCATTTCAATTTTAAAGTAAACTCATTTACAAAATATATACGTTGAATTACTCCAACAACATTTATAATCAGCTGTCTTTTAGCAGCTTTTACTAAGTCATTTTCAGTCAAGAAGCTTAAAGATAAGACAATAACATACAGTATCCAGACACTCTTTGTATTTTCCATCTTTACATGGCTTATTTTTTATTTATTTATTTTACTTTATTTCTTTTTTAAAGGATTTCTCTAACCTTTCTTTTCTTTCTCTAAGCCTATGTATATATATTTTCAACATGCTCTAGACCACTTAGATATTTTTTTAAAAAACTGCCTTTACTGTATATTTATTTCTTAACTTTTTCTGTCTCTGACCACACCTTTGCCTGGCTAGGATGGTTGATTCTACCCAGATTCTTCTATTTCTTTCTGCTTCTGAACACACCTTTAATCTGCCAGGATTCAAGGTTGGTAGGGTGGGTGAATGGTTCCACCCAGCTCCTAGTCTAATTTCATAGAATTTATCTTTTTAGTCCAGGTACTCTGGGAATTTCAGGGTTCATATAATTACCAAGTAAAGCTTTGCCATCTGCTGCTCATTAAATCTATTTAAGTATTTGGCAGCAGAGCCTCTTAAAAAACTTATAAGTATTTTGCTTTTAAGGCTGAATCAGGAAGTTTCTGTTCAAAAAGCCAAGCCTCTGCTTGCCTGCAGCAAAGAGAGCTGATCCAAAAAAAAAAAAAAAAAAAAAAAAACCCACCACCACTAGAAAGCCACCTTTAATTCTGTTCTGTTTTTGTTCTTATGAACAAAAACCTTAAATGCATCATTTACAACTTTTTCTTATATCTAGGTTCCTGTGAAACTTCAGGAACCAGCCATTTTATACCTTAAGCTGCACTCTAAAAGCCCTTCATTTTACAGCCCAAGCTCACAGGCCTCACCAGGGCGTCTCTGTACCACGGCTCGTGTGAGAGACACAACTCAGAAGCTGCTTTGGGCTCTAGACAATTTTTTAAGCTTTCTGTGACTTTATGCGGGTATATTTGACCCACGTTGGGCTGCCAAACTCATACTACATAAGGACTAGAAAAACCTCATACTACACAAGGACTAGAGTTCAAATCCCTCACAACCATACAAAAACTGGTGCTTGGGAGGCAGATGGGCTTCAGCAAGAGATCCTGCCTCAATATCTAGGAAAGTAGCTAATGTCAACTTCTGGCCTGCATGCACTCATACACATTTGAGCATTTATACATACATACAACACCAACACACACATATATACAAAATAAACAAATAAAAATTCATATTGGTAAAAATTGACTATTGAAATTTCTTTAAAGAATGTCTTAATTTTATATGTTCATTTGATGAGAATTAGTATTAAAAAATAATATAGTCTTCTGATCCAGAATGTTGGTATATCTCTCAAATTATGCATATATTTAAATTTTTGTCTCGTGCCTGGTATCATTTCACAGATGTACTATTTCAGCACAAGGAAGCAGAAACAAGAAAATCCCAACAGAGAACCACAGTACAACTTGATTCCTTGAGAACTGTCTTTATCTAGAACTTTCTTGGAAAACCAACAACTAAAATGGCTAAAGAAATAGTCAATGGGAGTAGCTGTCACTTAGCACAGGAAACAGTCCAGAGAAACATGATTAAAGTTGAGTGGTCTGAGAGGCCTGTCCTGCCCCATGGGACCATAATGACTCTGGATGGAGCTGTAGCCCACAGTCATGTCTGGGTCCAAGGTCCTATGCTAGCTGGTCTGTATTGATGTCCATGGCCTGTGTTATTACCAAGGGCCACATGGATGCCAGAGGCCAGGCCCATCTTACAGCAGGGGGCCACAGGAACCATGCATTGAAATCCAAGGGCTGTGCTGAGCTTGCAATGCCCCTTACTGGACCTAGAAGAGTGTCCTACTCCTCTCTGGCTACAGCAACAGAAAACTGGTCCCTTCCCTCATAGGACAGATGGCCCACTACTCAGGAAAGATGGCCCTACCCCTCATCATGGGCATGGGAGAGCACCTTTTCCATAGGCATAGAAGAACTGGACTAACCTTGTTGTGGGATTCGGGTGTCAGCTGGTGGGGTCCAGGGAAGCTTATCCAGGGTCCTGGGCTCCTGGAGGGGGTGTGGCCAACCCCATTGATAAGGGGCTGCCGGGACGCTGAGAGGCTCTCTTCCTGGTTCCTGGCTGCTGGAGGGAGGCTCACGTCGTCCGTCCGTCTGCAGACTCCGGTCCCTGTTCAGGTGCTATTATAATCTGTTGCCTGTACTGTAAGTGTTGGTTTATATTCTAATAAATATCTATCTGGTATTGGTGTCCTTGTGGGTAAACTCTGCCTACATAACCTCTCATCTGAGGGGGAGCAGTCCCCAGGGGCCATGGCTGACCAGTGCAGCTACCCCCAGGTCTACATCCTGGGCCTTGAGTTGGCCCACCCTAAGATCTACCCCATCTGTGACCTGCTAGGAGTGTGTTTCAGGACTGGTCCTAAGGAGCCATAGCCATAAGGTCTCCATGACTTGAGGCATCAACCTGATATCCAAGAGGAATTTCAATGAAGGTCCAGTGATGATGGTGTTCTAGGGGCCAAAGGCCTTGAACCATGTGGTTCTACAGGCCAGATGAGGGATGGTTAAATGTTGACCATACCTCAATTAGCTCTCAGAGTGTAGGTAGGAATAAGGATCCGCTCTCTGCCCAAATCTGGCTGAACCCACTCAACTCCATAGAAACAAGACTACATCAAATTAGAGTCAGTTAAGCTTCGGTTTCTCCATCAGAAAACTGGCTCCTCAGAAATGTGATCAAAAGACTGATAACTGATAACACCTAGGACGTGTCTACCACAGCTACAGGACTCCCTCCCTACATTCCTTCTCACAAGCTTTGGTTTGAAAATCAATGAGTTATTCACATTTGCCTGATATGACTTGAGCTAGATAAGCTAGTCTGTTACTTCCATAAATGTGTTGCATGAATAAATGAAACTCAGGGATAGATCTCTGAGAAAGTCAGAGATATTAGAGAGAGTAAACACCATAGTCCAGATCTTACCCAGCTGTCTTCCAGCTTCCTCAGCCTGGTTTCTCTAACTTCCTCTAACTTCTGTCTTTCTATGCCCGCCTTAAATACTCTCTTGGTAAGATAAGGCGTGGCCCCACCACTGCCTGCCTAGGAGCCTGGAACTCCTGCAAACTAAGATGACCTGGAACTCAGTTTGGATTAAGGTTGTAGGTCACCATCCCAGGATACTCCCTGTGCTGGGACTAAAGGTGTGAATCACTACTCTCTGATCCTCCCAGACTGACTGTGGTTAGATCCCTCTTATATCTCCGAAACTTTCAGAGCTTTTATTAAATCCCCACGAAATGAGCTGCCAACTGACAGTCACCTAGGTTGTTTCTGCATGTGGTACTCACTGCCATGGTGCTCCCCCAGTTCCTTCCCATCCTGAGGCCTCCTGTGTGCAAAGGCAAAGGGAACCTAGAGAATCAGACCAACACTCATCACAAGGACCATTTTCAAATAAAGCTGAATGGGCAAAAATGTATACTAAGGGACACACCATGGCTCCCAATGCCACTGAGAGGTGTTGGAGAAGCAGGAAAGACCAGGAGAGAATGGGGGGGGGGGTTGTCTGTTCATTTGTTTTGGATCGTTTTTTAATCAACATTTAATTGGGGGGATGCTACCGGGGTAAGGTGAGCATATGGAGGCACTGGAAAGTGAGCAGAATTGGGGTGCATGGTGTGAAACTCCCAACGAACCAAAAAAAAAAAATTATGTTTTAAAAAAGAAGCTAAATGCACCTTCAGAGCTGAACAAAGGGGTGTGTGTGTGTGTGTGTGTGTGTGTGTGTGTGTGTGTGTGTGTGTGTGTTGTGTGTGTGTGCAAGTGCACATGCGCATCCATGCACTAGTTTCCCATTGTTATGCCTTCCAAACAATAAAAAATAAAAGGACACTTTTTATAATACAACTCCAGCATGGGAAATCAGATTTTACATGCACTTAACAAAATGGCTCCAAGTGAAAGAGGGCCCTGGGATCAGTACTCATTCAACAACACTCAAGTGTGTCAGTTTTCTGGGTTGTCTTGAGTTGTTCATCAGAAAAAGATGGGCTAAACCTAGGGATCATAGTGGGCTTTTAATCTGAAGGAGCAAATTCCCCATTGTATGTGCCTACAGAAATGGACCTAGTCTCAAATCAAAACAAACAAAAATGTATTTCATCACTGCATTTTATATTTCAGCAGGCTGATGCATCGTTGTTAAATCTATCATGGTTTCAAAGCTCAAAACAATTTACACGGATTTTAAAACAGTCAGCATTTAATTATCTACCGGTGGATTGAAAATATAGTTGAGAACCAAAGAGGTGATTTGATGCTGTGAATAAAGACACTGTTTTGCCCATGGTAGGCACCTTTGAAGTAGACACAAAATCAGAGCATAGTTAGGTGAAGGAGGGCAGAGTCAGGGAGACACGATCCAGCTGCCCATGAAACAAGATGTAAAGAAACAGGTAAGCCACAGCCACGTGGCAGGACAGATTAACGGAAATGGGCTGAATTAAGATGCAGGAGCTAGCTAGCAATATGCCTGAGCCATGGGCCAGACAGCATGAAGTTAATATGTCTTTGTGTGATTATTTGGGGCTAGTGGGGCTGGGACTGAAGGTCTGTGGGTCTGGATCATCAGTCGGATGGGCCAGAAACCTCTTTCTACAGTGATTCAAAGATTAATAGCACATGCAGAAAACCAAGGTTTGGTTGGTAGCATACATACACATCGTAGCCCATAGCTGTCTGTAACTACAGTTCCAGGGGATCTGACACTCCCTTCTGACCTCCGTAGGCACACTTATGGTGCCGATAAACACATACAGGCATTCACTCATACACAGCAAATAAAATTGAATTATGCTATAATAATACATATATTATTGAATTTTGTATATTGGCTGAGTAGTCTCTGACCTTTAAAAACTCACTTATTTGATTTTAATTAATTAATGTATCGCCTCTTTATTTGTGATTAAAATGAGTTTCAATTCTTTTTAAGTTTAGTATTTATACAACCTGTATGTTTCTCAGTGAATGTCCCAAGGACGTCCAGGCACGAGGCAGGTCATGTGACACCAGCACATGTCCTTGCTCTTTTCCTGAACTTAAATAAAAAACGGTCCCTGGGGTTTGTCATTGAATAAAAATAGTTGAAGATTCTTTTTAATTTTTTCCTATTAGATTAACTTCCTCCTAATCTAATTTGAAAAGAATTTCTTTTCTTAAATGGACACTGAGTTCTGTCAAATTTTTTTCCACCTCAACTGAAATTATATATAGAGAGAGGTAGTGAATAAATTGGCATATTTACTCCTATAAATACATACCTCTATGTTCTTGGCTTAACGATATATTAGGAACAAAGTTTATATTTACCAAGAGTCATTACCTCCTTCTCTGTTTTCTTTGGCTCTCCTTGAAGTTTTTAGAAAGATAAAGGCTGTAGTTTTCTCTTCTTGTTTTGCCTTTGTCTGGTTTTAGTAGTGAAGTGGGTTGATCCTCACAAAATGAAAGGGAAACAGTCTCTCCAATTTTCTAAAAGATTTCATAAAGACTTTTATTACCTGTTTAATAGAACTCACCACCGAGTCATCTGAGCTCTGAGCATTTTTAATAGAATTAATGTTTTTACATTTATTTTACTTTTACAATATATTTTAATGTTTTGACATCATACTATAATCATGTTATTTCTACTTCCTTTTTCTCCTTCTAACTCCCCCCATGTGCCTCTGCTTTCTCTCTTAATATTCATGGCCTTTTTTTGATTAATTTCTGTTATATATATATATGTGTGTATGCATATATATTCCTAAACATATATATACCTTAACATATAAATCCATAAATAAAAAAATATAGCTGCTCAATCTCTATAATATCATGTGTGTGTAAGAGAGAGAGAGAGGGAGGGAGAGAAGGTGAGAGAGAGGGAGAGAAAGAGAGAGAGCACATGTGGATGTCAGAGGACTATTTGCTAAAGCAACCTTTCTCCTTCCGCCATGTGGGTTCTCAGAATGAAACTCAAGCTGCCGGGCTTGGTGACAAATGCTTTTACCCACTGAGCCATCTTATCAGATCAGGTGAGGTTTTTAACTGTGAAATTAATTCATTGTTTCATTACAGAACTGTTTAGCCTATTTGCTGCTTCTTGAGAAAGCTTTCATGGTAAATTTCCGGAAACTGGTTTATTTCATTGATATAATCAAATTTATTGACGTCGACTGTCCTTTTTGTGATTATTTTTCTTAACTGCAGTTTGAGGATCTCAATTTACTTTTCTTTCTGCCACTGATAACCTGTGTGCTCTCTCTTCCTGATGAACTCAAGAATTCTGGAGAGGAATTTAACATATTCATTGGTTTTACTGATTTTTTTAAAAAAATATCAGTCTTTTTTGTACTTTCAGTTTCATATTTAAACTGTTCTACTTAATTCATATTTGTTCCTTTTTATGATTTCCGAAAGTAAAAGCTTAAATCATTGTTTTAATTTTTTTTTCTTTTCTAAAGAAAGCATTTGTTCCAATGAATTTAATTCTATTAACTTGTTTAGCTCTATTTTACAAGTTTTGACATGTTTGGGCATTTATTATTGTGCATTTAAAATTTCTTATGATTCATATCCCATGAGTTACATAAAAACATAATATTTAATTTCCAAATATTTTCAAACATTTTAACGTGTTTGTTACTGCCAATTAGGACTACTTAAATGTACCTTAATATACACAAAGTAATTAAATGTCAGAGTATACCCTTCAGAATCTTGTTATTTTCAATAGATTGATATGTTTTTAATGAATAAGCATATATTGTGATTCATTTTCTAAGTATGGAGTTTTCCATAAACATCGCTTAGGCCAAGTTGGTTAGTTGCTTTAAATCTGAGCTTACATTTCTGAGCTTTGCTTTTGGCCCAAGCAAAATATTTTTTTAAAGAGTGTTGAAATTTTTAACTGTGATTAGTAATGTTCCAATTATAATTAAGAGATTTTCTAAATATAATTTGTTTATTTTATCCATATTATCAACTTTTTGTTTATGAAATAGGATATTTGTTAATGCCTTGGTTGTACAAAAATTTAGGATTTATTTTGATCAATTGATCAGCCTACTTTTATGAAACGTCCTCACTTGTCTTTGGGTCACAGTTCAGTTAGAATTTTTCTTGCTTAATATTAATAAAACAATTTTGGTTCATCTCTATTATTGTTATTATAACAGATCTTTTCTAGGTTTTTTTTTTTAATGTGAAAGAATCCCCAGCATCCATGTAAAAGGCATGTGTGAAAGTATACACCTGTGAGCCCAGTGCTACAGTAACAAATACCCTTGGAAGAGGATAACACAGGGTGTAAACCTCTGTCCTCCACATGAACATGTGAGCATGCATGTGCATATATGCACACACAGAGAGACACAATAAATGTGAGCGCTAGCATACAAAGTTATGCTTGCTCCAGTCTGTACCTGCCCTTCCTTGTGCTCTCTCTCTCTACTGTCTCCATGAGACTTAGAATCTTTAAAGTTACTCAAATAGTCAGTCACCCGTTGGTTTTTTTTATCTAGGAAGTTGTTTTATTAAAATAAATAAATAAATAAAATTAAGAAATAAAACCCTATTTTCAAAAAAATTTAGGAAAGAAAGGATTTACAAAACCAATCTTTTAACATGTTTAGTTCTTCTTTCCTGGTGCTTCTGAGTACATATTATCACTATGTGGCATGTGTTTCTCTCCAAATCAGGGTATTAAGCCTTGCATGTAATATGTAAACTATGCATGTACTGTGTAAGCTATGTATGTAGCATGCATGTAAGTTACAACATCTGATCCCCATAAACTAACAAACTTCACTGTCTGTGTTTACTGAGGAAGTGTCGGAGAACCTTATCTACTAGGTTGAGACTCAGCGCTCTTCACACAACATGTTGTAGAATAGATTTATTTCAAATTGTAATTACAGCCGCCCCCCCATGTTGCAGAACTTAGCACATTATAAGATGTGTGGTTCATATAGCTTTATTTAAGAAATAGTATTTCTTTTCATTTCCAGGAATAATCTAATTTGGAGCCAAACTTTATAGCTGCAAAGCCTCCATATTCTGCTCTAAATTCTCACTGATACTGGCCTTCATTCTAATTTATATAGTCTTACTATTAGTTCCCACTTAAACATATGCAATGCTACAGGTTGTTGCAAAAAAAAAAACCTCTTTGAAAGAGTTAAATTATTGACAATTTTATAGCTCTGTTACTTAATATTGCTGTAGCTTCTCTATGAACTAACCCCTTAAACCAGAACAGGTCACAGATGTATTTTTAAGCATAAACTTAGACACTAGCTCTCCACATTGCTATACCAAGAGCCATACTCCTTCTTCCAGGATCTAGGAGACTTTTGCATGTTTCTAGAACACGCAAATGACATCAGTAAAGATGCTTCAATTTTTCCCTCATGTGTCATTTATAAGTAAGACACTGGTTCCCACCTAGGTCAAGTGTGGGGAGCTCTACATGTTGGATCAAAGGAGCCTCCTACCTTGTCACTTGATGGGAGCAAAGGAAAGATTACTGTGGATGGGTATGGTGGTTTGAATGTCCACACAGACTGGCATTTTGAACGCATGGTTTTCAATTGGTGGTATTATTTGAAGAAATTTAAAGGGTATGGCCTTGCTGCAGGATTATATCACTAGGAGAAGGATTTGACAGTTCACAGTCTTACCCTTATTCCAGTGTGCTCTCTTTGCTTTACACTTGGAGTTGATAACACAATCTCTCAGTATCCTACACCAGCTTCCATGCCTGCCTACTGTCATGCTCCTGACCACCATGGTCTTAGTAAAAGCCTGGAACCAGATATCTGAGTAAATGCTGAAAGAGCAGAGAAGTAAAGTAGCCAGACTCTAGAGAGACTTCTTACCTCTACTGAACTCTCAGGTTGAAGGGGGTGAGCTCCTGTCTCTTCCCTTCTTATACTCCTCTCTCTGCCCAGCCATATTACTTCCTGTCACCACCTCCCTAATGTTGAGATTAAAAGAATGTGCCTCCCAAGTACTGGAATCAAAGGCAGAAGATCCCAAGTGCTGGGATTAAGGGCATGTGCCACTACCACACCTGGCTCTGTTTCTCCTTTAGACTGGATCAACCTAGTGTAGCCCACTGTGGTCTTGAACTGATTTTCTTGCTTCCTCCTCCCAAGTGCTTAGATTAGATTAAAGGTGTGTGCCACCACTATGGCTAACTAGTGGCTAGCTCTGCCCTCTGATGTCAGGAAGGATTTATTTGTTAGATCACAAACAAAATATTGCCACAGATCCCTCTGTAACTGTGAATCTAAATAGACTCTGTCTTCCATACATCACTTTTAATCACGGTGTTTCATCACAAAAACATAAAGCAACTAACCCTATAATCTTACTGTGTGTTCTTTTACTTAAATGATATTCCAAAAACATTTGCCATGATATTATGACTTGGATGTGAAATATCTCTGTGGGAGATTATATTGTTACATTGTAAATAATTGTCCCACCCACTAGTTTAATAAAAAGTGCTGATTGGCCAAAGGCAGGCAGGAAGTGTGGGCGCAGCTACTAGACTAAGATAATTCTGAGAACAGGAAGCACAGAGCAGAATGCCAGAGCAGAATGCCAGAAGAAGCAGAGGACAACTATGCTGCTCTAAGAAAAGGTACCGAGCCTCATGGCTGAACAGGATGAGTCATGGGTTAGATGAAGGGTACAGAGTTAGCAAGTTACATGCCTGGGCCTTAGATCGATCAGCCTAAAATTATTGAAAGCATCTGTGTGTCTCTGTGGGACTGCGGATCTGCGGGTCTGTGGTACCATGAGGCTCGGTACCTTTTCTTAAAGCAGCATAGTTGTCCTCTGCTTCTTCCAGCTTCTCTCTGGCGTTCTGCTCTGTGCTTCCTGTTCTCAGAGTTCTCTTAGTCTGGTAGCCCAACCCACACTTCCTGCCTGCCTTTGGCCAATCGGCGCTTTTTATTAAACCAGTGGGTGGGACAATTATTTACAATGTAACAATATAATCTCCCACATATCTCCCATAGGCTCATGTGTTCAAATATTTGGTCCCTAGTTAGTGGTGCACTTTAGGAAAGTGGAGGCTAGCTGGGGCAAAGGGATCCTGCTTGGAGATAGATCTTAAGGCATATAGCTTTGCTCTAATGTTAGTTTCCTCTGTGCTTCCTGGCTGTGAAGAAGTGAGCAGCATCCTCACTCTCTTGCCACCACCTAGAGTTGCTCCCTGCTGGGGTGAACTGCACCCTCTCCCTTAATTTACTTCTCACCAGGTATTTTATCTCAGAATTTAGAAAAGTAGTAAAGATAATTCCTCTGCACTAGAACCTCATATGTGTGTGTGTGTGTGTGTGTGTGTGTGTGTGTGTGTGTACACAAAGCAATGTTCTGTGTAAGCCTGCCCATGGAATTCAAATTAATATTATATAATTAACATGCTTATAATGCTTACATGACAATATCCTATCAATTAAAGTTTTGTATATATGTGTGTATGTCATGTGTGTACAAGTGCAGGTTTGCATGTGTGGAGGTGACATAGGTGTGCTGGTAAACACACACACATATTAATACATATGGAGAACCAGAGCTGACACGGGTGCTTCTCATTCACCCCCTGATATACTGAGGCAGGCTCTTTATCTTTCACTAAAGTTTGACCTTACAGATAGGTTGCTGTACCCATGTGCCTTTTTACCTGGGTTGTGGAGATCTAAACTCTGGCCTGACAGTGTGCCACAAGCATTTTACCCGCCGACCCACCACCCTAGCCCTAGAGTTGAAATCTCCTCAAACATCTAGAAGTGAAAAGGCTCATATGACCTCAGATCTTCAGTTGAAGGTTCTTGGTCACAGTCTATAAACCAGCAGAAGGAGTTTGTTAATGACCAGATTGTTGCTCCTCTCAGATCCACAGTGAGAATGAACAGATGGCCGAGGGTGTTCGGGCTACATGAACCATGACCACAGCTGCCAGCATGGTGGCAGGAGCTCTGCAAAAGGTGTATTAATTCCTTCCAACCTTATAGACAACAGGGTAGAAGGCTCGAGGCTAAAGCACAAAATTAGACAAAGGATCATCAGATTATGAAAAAGAGGAACCGAGAGTCCTTTAATTTTAAATCTACAGAACTGCAACAAATTAATAACAGAACTAATTACTCCAAATAGCAGACCTTTATGTTGCAGTTCAGATTCTAAGTATACATGATACAGGCCTGCCTAATGACACCACCATGACGCACCTTTCTCCTCACATTCGAGTTGACTTTTCAAAAAAATAAAAATGTATTAATTTAAAGGAAGTGTTTATCATAAACAAGCCACCCTACTCTGGTTTTCCTAATCTGTTTATGGTTTATCCAAATGCACAGTGAGCTTGAGAATTTAGTTTCCTCAGGACAGCACTGGCTTAGAGCACTGGACGAGAGTAAGCATGAAGCACTCCCTGCCTCTCCTTCCCAGTGCATCTGGTTAGAATAGTTTGTTATTGTTGGTCATGAATCCTAGACCAGAACCGTTGCACAAAATCTGATTGTAGTAAAGGAAACTCAGAGCCAGGATCAGGGAATGGCTGAGATATCAGAGAGGAAACACCACAGTCAAATCTCACCCAGCTGTCTTCCAGCTTCCTCAGCCTTGCTCCTTGTGGCTTCTCCTGCCTGCTCTGTCTTCCTACACATGCCTTAAATACCCTCTTTGCCCAGTTGTTTCACACCCAGGTTAAGATTAAAGGTGTGAGCTACTACTATTTGGTAGTTAGCCTGGAACTCACAGAAACACAGAAAGATCTCCTCTGGCTCTGGAGTTATAGGATTAAAGGCCTTGCCCCACCACTGCCTGCCTGGGAGCCTGGAACTCCCTCTGTAAACCAAGCTGGCCTCAAACTCAGATTTGCTGGGATTAAGGGAATAGGTCACTAATCCAGGTCTCCCCTTCACATCCTGCCCCCTCCCCCCATGCTGATCCTCCTGGAATGATTGTGAGTGAATCTCTTCTATGATAATCCAGACTGGTTTTATTAAATATATAGCACATCACCACAAAGATTCTAGACCCTCTGGCCCCTGGCTTACTGCTCTTTCCTGCAATATCAGTTATTCTTAATTACGACAAACTACCTACATCGAGGGAGTTGGGTATAAAATAATCTCCTTCTACACTACAAGGCTATTCGGGGTGATTTGGGCAGAGAAGAATAAGAACAAGATTCTGTCTTTCTAAGAACTCGGATAAAATAAGCAAGGCTGAAATGTTATCCCTTCTTTATCCCCAGGGTAAGTTCGATTAGTCCCAAGTTTGGATATTGTGTCCCTTCAATTCACAACTACAATGAAGGAGAGTCTGGAGATGTTGTTTTCTTCCAGATTTGTGAACACTCAGCTATTTCTCAACTTGCTTCTTCTTCTCCTGAGCTCCATAGTCTCATATCGCTCTCTCACCTGCCAATGTTCTCTCTGACACAATTTCCTTCTTGTCGTCCTTAACCCTGTAAAAAACCAGAGTGTGACGTGCCTTCCTTGTCCGTTAGACACAGTTTAACATCAAGTAATAACAAGGTCACTTGCTGAAGTGTCCAGGAAAAAATGCAGCCAACAACCTGTGTGACTACAAGCACCCAACTGTAATACACTGAAGCTGAGCCCCAACATGGGGCCAAACAGAAAGAATTGTTCCAGCTTCCAACAGCCCTTTCAGGATGCTTTATGCTCCTCACTGCTCACACGTCCCTGTGTACAGGAGAGAGGTTTCCGTCTGGGAACCTCTCAGGAGGAAGTGGCTTCCCATGTACTGGGAAGGATATCATCTCAAGCAAACGGCAATAGAAAGCCACTTCATGTGGTCATGACAGAGCACCGTGTGAAGAAAATGACAGCACTTGTTTTATGAAAAATGTCTTTGTTCTAACAGAGCCTCAGATGCTAAACTGTTTCTTTCCCACTTTTGTCAATGTATTTATGAACTGTAATTCCTCACTTTGTGGAAATACTCCAGAATTTCAGACTCATAAATCAACCTAAGAACTCTCCTACCTCGGGAGTTCAATTCAAGGAGAACCCTTCAATAAATACTGACATTTTATAGAGAACTCCAGGGAAAACAAACAAGGAGTTTCCAGTGTGCACTTTTTTAAAACCCTGAAAAGCTCATCATGAGAGACAGCTAGCATGTAAAAAGAGTAAAGGCTATTGCTGAGCATGTGCTTTCTGAGCCCCAGGTCAGTATGACCTAAACAATAACAATGAGGTGGTCTCTTAGGGAACTCAGTCTGGGACCCCTCACAAACCACCATTGTTTCCACGGAGCAGTATTTCCCTTTTGTAACAGGGTAGTCTAATGTTATGTGCCACCAAGCTCTTAAAAGGAAGAATAGCTGCTTAAGGAATCCATTTACAATTGGAAGGCACTTTATAAATAGTGAAGGCTTGGAGTGTCGCATCGCTCTTTAGACTATTTCCCATTATTTGTGGACACAATCCTGTCCTTGTGGCTATTATCTTCGGGAACTATCTGCCAGTTTCTGCTTATGATGGCATTGAAATACATTCAGCCTCATCAGTGTTTAGCCAGCTGGTAGCCCATGTTAGCCAATCCAAACATCTTATTGTTGGGCGAAATAGTTTCACAGGCAACCACAGGTCTTAGGAATGTAGATTTTATTAAGGCTTCCTCCACAAGTTACAACAAAGTATAACACAAAGCTATTTACCCTACACTTCCCAGTGAAACTCATTGCAAAGAATGTCACTAAACAATATAAAAAAAATCTAATCTACATGGAATTTGACTTGTAGAGGCATGTATGAGTGCTTAGGGTCCTGAATACCAATACCAATTCCAGAAACACTGCACTTCTTTATATTAACATAATCATTCTTTCAGATGTCTTTATCAGCCATTATTTGACCTAGCACTGGAAAACATATTCCAGAGCTGCCCTGTAGTTTAGTGATTGAGAACATTTCAACAGGTCCGGTGGTGCCTCTAACACCCCAATAATTAGGCTATCCCATAAACTCCTCTGGAAAGGGGGTGGATTTTGTAATGAGGGCATGGCACTGATTCAGTGGATTCAAGGTCAGACAGTTCATAGAGTGCAGCAAGACAGCAATACTTCTGTTGGCTAGGGAGAGAACAGTACATATGAACCTACAGAGAGAAGAGAGGTTTTAGCTACATAGAGAAACTCAAGCAAGACTCAGCTAGAAACTGTTTTGCTGTCATTGACCTGTGGCTGGGCCACTGATTTAACCATCACACATACCCAAAAGGATGGTGTTTCAAATTTGCAAAGTTATATATTATTAATCCAAACCTTATGTTCTTTGGTTCTCAGAATTTAAGGTTAATTAATTTCATGAAAACTATAAAAGATACTATACTGTATGCATACACTGTGAAATTGTGCAATAAAGCCAATTAACTATTCATCCATTCTTTGTCATTACAATAAAATATTCAATTAGGATTGCTTTATAAAGAAGAGAGGTAAATATTATCACAATTTTAGATGTAGAAAGTACAAACAACGCAGCATAAAGCTGAAAAGGACAACTCTTAAGCTGTATTGGACCACGATATATGACATCGTGGTAAAAAGCCTGTGACAGGGAGAGATTAAGTGGAAAGTCGGGGATCCAGAGTGTGAAACAAGGTCAGCATCCTTCAGTTCTTAAAGACCTGCTACCTCTTTGCCTTAATAAACTAGGTATCAAGCTTCCAATAAATAACTAAATAGCCACATTAACATGTCCATAATTTTATTTTTTATTCTATTTGAAATATCTTAAACCTTAGCCATGCCTCCTTAACCCAAACCCCTAGTATCCAACATCATTCTCTAAATTTCTAAGTATTTGAGTTTTAACTTTGTATGTACAAGTGAGATCATGCAGTATCTATGTACCTGGTTAATTTCATTTAGTATAATATCCCCCAGGTTCACTCATGTCCTATTAAATTATGCTATTTCTCTTTTCTACAGCTGAATGGGGGCCATTGAAAAATATCTCAGAAGGTGCTGACATTTGCAAACCTGATCATTTGCATGATCACATGAGTCTGATTCTTGAAATCTGCAAAGAGGCAAAGGAGAAAATCAACTCCACAAAGTTGTTCCCTGACCTCTACTCATATGACATGGTACACACAATAATAAATATTTTAAACTGACTATCCTATTATGTATATGCTCTGTGTGGTTTAATTCACAGATAGTTTAATGAACAGTTGGAGTTATTCTATAATTATCTATTAAGAGTGATACTGTAATTCACTTGAGAATATAGATATCCATGCTGATTTAAGATCCTTTGTATATACTTTCAAAGGTGGGATTGCTGGACCATAGGCCTTTTCTCTTCATTGCGAAGTCCTGAATACCCAATGCTTGTTATAGATGCTCTGTATACTTTTGTTGAATATACAGGAAACATTAATAATTTCATGAACGTGCTTGCTTTGTAAATCTTATTGTTGCATATTTTGGTATACCAACATGTACAATCCCTTTTCTCAGTCAGAAAATCTTCTGTAATGGATTTCAGCATAGCTACGCTTATTGTATGCAGACTAAAGAATGGATTTAGGACTCATGCAAAGGGTCTAAGAGAGTGCCCAAGTCTATATTACCACATGAAGACACATGATGAAGAGGACAAAGAAGGAAGAGGAAATGGGCCTCAGCTGGATATCAAATCTGCTGGGGAATGTGATCTTATAATTTCCAATCTTGATAACTGAGCCCCGAATTCCTGTTTTCATGTGACAATCTGTGATCTTTGTTATGAAGACAAATTGTATAGGAGAATACAGACAATCATAATTGCCAGGTCATATGATAAGAGTGAGCATTGTCTTATAAAATACTTGCAAACTTGTGGGAGATTATGTTGTTACATTGTAAATAATTGTCCCACCCACTGGTTTAGTAAAAAGTGCTGATTGGCCAAAGGCAGGCAGGAAGTGTGGGCGGGGCTACCAGACTAAGAACTCTGAGAACAGGAAGCACAGAGCAGAATTCCAGAGAGAAGCTGGAAGAAGCAGAGGACAACTATGCTGTTCTAAGAAAAGGTACCAAGCTGCATGGCTTAACAGGATGAGTCATGGGTTAGAGGAAGGGTAGAGAGCTAGCAAGTTATATGCCTGGGCCTTAGGTTGATTCAGCCTAAAACTTGTAAGCATGTGTGTGTCTCTGTGGGTCTATGGGTCTGCTGGTCTGTGGGCTAGGCCCAAAAGTCAGGGACACAATCCTTATACTACAAATGGCAGCCCAACATGGGTAAATGATGCCCACATAAAGCCATAGAAAGCTTATAATTGGTCTAGAGCCCAAAGCAGCTTCTGAGTTTTGTCTCTCAAGTGAGCGGTGGTACAGACATGCCCTGGTAAGGCTTGTAGGCTTGGGCTACAATGGCAGGAGTACAGCTTAAGGTGTAAAATGGCTTGTTCCTCAAGTCTCACAGGACTCTCAATATAAGCAAAATGTTAAGGTTTCTATTGATAAGGACAAAAAGAGAATAGAGTAAAAGATGGCTTCATAGTGGTGATATTTTCTTGGATTAGCTCTGTTTGCCTGAAGCAAACTGAGGCTTGGCTTTTTTAAGAGAAACTTCCTGATTCAGCCTTAGAGGCAAAGCACTTGTGAGTTTTAGGCCCTGCTGCCTAATACTTAAATGGAGTTAATGAGCTGCAGATGGCAAAGCTTTAGTTGGTGATTATATGAACCCTAAAATTCCCAGAGTACATGGGTTGAAAAGATAAATTCTATGAAATTAAACTAGAAGCTGGGTGGAGCCATCCATCCATCCTACCAACCTTTAATCCTGGCAGATTAAAGGTGTGTTCAGAAACAGAAAGAAATAGAAGAATCTGGGTGGAGTCAATCACCCTAGCCAAGCAAAGGTGTGGTCAGAGACAGAAAAAGTTAAGAAATAAATATACAGTAAAGACAGTTTTTAAAAAACATCTTAAGTAGTTTAGAGTGTGCTGAAATATATATATATATAGGCTTAGAAAAAGAAAAGAAAAGGTAAGAAAGCCCTTAAAAAAGGAATAGAGTAAAATAAATAATTAAATAAATAAAAATAAGCCACATAAAGATGGAAAATACAAAGAATGTCTGGATACTGTATGTTATTGTCTTATCTTTAAGCTTCTTAACTGAAAATGACTTCGTAAAAGCTGCTAAAAGACAGTTGGTTATAAATGCTATTGGATTAATTCAACCTATATATTTTGTAAATGAGTTGACTTTAAAACTGAAATCCAAAAATATGCTACTTTGGAAAAGAGGTTTTCTTTTTATTTTCACAGAAAACGAAAAGCTGTGGATTTATTCCTGGATAAAGAACATAAAGTTTGATAGAGGAAGACTCCTGAAAAATGTCCAATGGTAATGGATGGACCAGATGATTCAGCATTTCAGAGCACCTCTGTTGAAGTTTCCAGAGCTCTGTATCCAGAACAATTTCAAGGAGACTGGCTGTGATGACCCAGCCTTAGAGACTACTCCACTAAAGACTTGTCCATAATCCTAAATTTTTCTTTGAATTCCCATGGGATTGCCAGCGTCCCCACTCAGCAGGAAGTAGCCTAGAGAATGACGCCCACATTCCCAAAACATGGATTATGGATGTTTGTGTTTATTTACAGTGTTGTTTATAAGTTGTTATAGATAAGGGGGGAGGAGAATATTAGATGTGGAGTTCTTTTGTTTTAAAAAGAGAAAAGGGGATATGTAGGAGATTATGTTGTTACATTGTAAATAATTATCCCACCGACCTGTTTAATAAAAGCACTGATTGGCCAAAGGCAGGCAGGAAGTTGGGCGGGGCTACCAGACTAAGAACTCTGAGAACAGGAAGCACAGAGCAGAATTCCAGAGAGAAACTAGAAGAAGCAGAGGACAACCATTCTGCTCTAAAGAAAGGTACCAAGCCACTTGGCTGAACAGGATGAGTCATGGGTTAGATGAAGGGTAGAGAGCTAACAAGCTATATGCCTGGGCCTTAGGTTGATTCAGCCTAAAACTTGTAAGCATGTGTGTGTCTCTGTGGGTCTATGGGTCTGCGGGTCTGTGGGCCTAAACCTTGAGGCTAGGCCCAAAAGTACGGAACAGAAAGCTCATACTACACAAACTGCCTATAATGAGCAATGAAGAAAAGTGTTTTCATTTCAGAGAATCATCAGTACTTGGAGGTACCACTGTTTTAGAAGCCATTGTAATAAATGTGACATCATATGACATTTTAAATGGACATTTCCTACTGAAACAGTTATATGACACTGAAAATACTTTCATATGTTTATGCATCATCTGTATGTCTTCATAATGAGGTGTATGTGAAGGACTTTGTATGTGTGTGTGTGTGTGTGTGTGTGTGTGTGTGTATGTGTGTGTGTGTGTGTGTACTAACATGTGAATGTTCAAGTGTATATGTATGAAGTAGGAGAGAAGTCAGCCTTAGATGTTCCTCAGGAGACACCCATCTTGTTCTTTCTGAAGACATGATTTCTCACTGGATTGGCTGATAGTTACTGAATTCAGGGGACCTACTTGTCTCTAATTCTCCAGCACCAGTATTACAAGTGCACACTACCAAATTCTCATTTCCACAAGGCACTGAGCATATCAATGACTGAGCTTAATCTTCAGACTACCCCCTGACATCTTAATAATATGTTGATTATATATATTTTCTTTACTATGTATGGAATATTTTTCTATTTATTTGGTTCTCATTCAGTATTTCTTATTAGACTTTTAAAGTATGCCTCATACAGATCTACATATATTGTTAGCTTGATATCTATATAATGTGGGGAGGTGCTATGGTTAATCATAATAATTTTTTGTTTTGGTTTGGTTTTCCTTTCAAATTCCATTTATTTGTTGCTGGTACACAGGCAGGAAAGTAATAAGTTATTGACTTTTGCACATTGCTTTTGTATTATATAATCTTGTAACAACTGCTTATTCATTCTAAGAGAAGAGCATTTCTGAAGTATTTATATATTTATGTGATCTATGTATATGACTAAAAGGACTGGGTACTACAATTTAAATTTAAAAGCGGAAACATTATAAAGTTAGAATTGAAAAAACATCATAAGTCTGTGAAACGATGTATGATATGGTTACTAACTGAACAAAACTGATCGGATCATTAGTGATATATATATATATATATATATATATATATATATATATATATATATATATATATATATAGGACACTAAAATGGTTTATTTGCAGCAGGACCAAGTGGCATGTGCCTGTCATTCCAGTTATATGCAAGACTGAGACAAAAGGGCCTGGGAATCCAGGATCTTATTAAATGACAACCTGAACAACAGTGAAGTTCAATCTATTTTAAAAAAAAACACACACACACATTATATAATGAGAAAGTATGATTAACATAAACCTAAATAAACTGGAATATCACAAACCACTCATGATATGTATGAGATATTCATCGTTGATTATTATAATGAATGAAGACTGCCTTTCTACTCAGGCCTTTAGAATATAGCTCATGTAGCCATGGCTGGCCCATCCATTTTCCTGCCTCTTCCTCATGTGCCATGGCACAAATGTATGCTTTTAAAACCATTGTAGAGACAGTTGTTTAAATTTTAGTGGCCGCTGTTAAATACTGGGCAAACATCTTTACAATATTAAAGATCTTTTCATCTTAAATGCATGAAGACTTCCTTTGTGCTTTTCTGGTCTACTTGAAATGCAATAAACAAATCATTATGGTTAACATTGTTTCCTTAAATATAGTATCAAAACACTTATTCAGTTTCCTGAATATCATGGGAAAAGATGGAAGAGAATGAACCTATATAATTAGTTTTAAGGGAAAAGAAGAACTTTCATAGCCACCCAGGAGGCAGCACATTTCCTCATGGATAACATTTTCAGTGTGCTTTTAAATTTTTGTTATAATGAAAAATAGCAAGACTAAACAAACATCTCTTACTTTTAATTATGATCATTGCTTATGTCCAGCTAGAAATTAAAACCAAATAATCAGGAATTAATTATTTGAGCAAGATGCAAATTTCTGAATATAATGTTGTACGGAAGATTGTAAGGAAGGATTCGATTTTATTCCTTATTAATTAAGAGATTCAGACATGATAAAATAGAAGATTGAGGTGACATACAATTACCACCACTGATAATAATAACCCTTCTGTGCTATGGATGTTGTGCTAAGGGCTCTGTTATAAGAGAATTTCACTGCAACATTCTCAAAATTAAGTGCTTAACAACTAAGCATCATTTTCGTTTGTCTTCCAAACCTGGCAGCTGAGACTCAGAAGCTTTGTCTCGTCCCTAAGTCACATGGCCATCTGAAGCATCCAAAGGAGGCACTGAGTCTAGGCTATCTGATTCCAATCCATGAGCCCAGCATGGAACAATAATGCACAAGAAACATGCAAAATTGGAAAGCAGGTCTACATTTACCACAAGTAGAAGTGACATTTTCATAAATAGAGAAAAGTTGATTTATGACTGAGTACATACACTTCTTCACACTGTAGACTTGAGGGTGGCTGAAAATTGAGGCCATGTTAAATGAGCCAGGAACTTTCTCATCTCACAGAAACACAACATATTGCATCATGGGTGGGTGACAACATCTATTTGGCAGACAAGGTCATATACATTGGGGATTGAAGAAGTTTTTTTTTAATGTATCAGAAAGTTTAGTTTCAAACTAGCATGCCCTCCATTTTCCCATCTCTTGCTCTCTCTCTCTCTCATCATTGAAACTTTAGTCAACAGAATGTATTTTACATTATAACAAAGCCATGAAGCTAAAGTTTCATGCACACATGACAATTTTGACACTTAAACTGAATAAAATAATGCTCAAATCCTAATTATTTATCATCTTAGCAAATATAAATTATTTTACTTAAAAACTTGACATGATGTTGTCTTCACTATGTAGTCTGTGTATATACAAAATCACAATAGGTCATATTTAATAATATAGCATAAAGAGCTCTGTACATATTTAAAACATGAGTTTTAGTTCTGGTTTTATATTGAGTATTATTTTAAACTTGTGACAGTCAATTCATTTCTCTAACTCTCATACAAATTCTTTTATAGGACTATTATTATATTCTTTACAATGTCATTTAATGTTTATTTTATCAGTATGGGGCATAATACATGTTCTAGGCACATTCTTAACTTGGCAATTAGTCCTGTCACCCCTGAAGATGTCTCTCAACACAGGCACATGTACATGACAGTGCCCTGTCCAACTTCCTTAAACAAAATACTGTTCCACACTCACTCATTCTAGCCAGCTCTAGGGCAGCATGAGCCTGTGTTCTGATGCTGTAGACAGAAACATAATCAAACCTAGCTGATGAAGATGATTAAAGGTTTTGCAAAGTATAAAGTTGGAGAGAACTTCTATGCACAGAGTTGCAGAAAGACACAGAATGCACATTTTAATTAATAGTTGAAGTTAATCGTTAACTGTCAGCACAGGTACTAAACCCACACCCCACTGCACCCACAAACACACTGGTAAACAGAAGATAAGGGTGCACTCATTGAAACATTTTTCGCCAGGCTATATTAGGTGATTTTATTTTACTGAGATCACATATGGAGCAGAAACAACTCAAGGAAGTGGAATTTTATTTTTCCCAGGATTCAGGGGATCCAGTTCCTCTGGCAAGGAAGTCTGATGACTAGAGCCTCTGAGTTCATGACAGTGAGAACTTGAAGATCAACAGATGCATATCGTTGGGAGTCAGGAAAAAAGAGAGATCAGGCCAAAGAAGAGTAAGGTTAAAACTCTCACGGCCTTGGTGTGGCCTTGTGGTGGCCTTGTGATTACCCTAGATCTTATGTCTTAAAAGTTCCAAACTTCTCAGAATGACACCACTATCTGGAGACTAAGTATTCAAACAGATGAGGCTATGGAAGATACTTGATAGTCACAACATAGCGTAGAGGAAGTTTATAGCTCAATATTCACAGAACGAAGTCACAGAGTGCCCATTTGGAAATAGATTCCCAATAAAGTCATAAATTGACTTTAGTAAATGTGCAGGCAAGGCTCTAGGAGTCCAAAGAAACACTGGAGCTCTGAGTGTTAACAATGTAGGGGACAGCATGTGTAATGAAGAACACAGGAGAAAATACAGTCTGCTGAGCCAAAGTCATGTAGGAAGGATTGCTGGATCAGAGAAGTGACAACATCAGAAAACACATCCTGGAACAGAAAATATTTGGGGAGGAAATATCTCCCTTTTTTCTCTCATGCCATCCTCCTTATTTCTATTTTTGTGTATAATTGACTGCAGCCATTCAACAGGAGATCAGATGCTTCAGGGTTCATATTTCACAGCCCAAGGTAAGGTGAAAGTAACAGAAACTCGCTCTCCCTGAGGAAGAGGACCACATCAGTGCTGCGGTGTTCCAAGGTGGGCTTTAGTATAACTGGAGCATCTTCCATACATAATAGAGAGCCGAGGATGAAGACGCGACACTATGACTTAGCAGACAGCCATTTGTCCCCATTGGGGTTTGTAGGTATGCCACTTCCTTTTGATTCATTTTGCTTTTGAGCTTTCATTTTTATTGGCACTTAGCTGTTAATAAAGAATTGCTTCATTTCCCTGCAATTCTTGTTTCTCTTGATTTATGACCTACGTTAGGATCCTTGCTAACTACTATCACTGGCAGCCACTGGCCACACCGGACACTTCTTTGCATATCAGAAGCTCTGTTTGTATTTGAAATTCGAATGATACAAACTATATTCTTTTCTCACAATTCTAAAGTTTCCTATTTTAATTTAGAGATTTAAGTTTAAAAATGATTTAGACTGAAATAACAGTGGCCATGGATTCTGGGATTCTGTTTAATGTCTTTGAAGCATCTGTTGTGTCTTGGGGAGAAATGAAATTAAAACAAAGGGCACTCCTGTGTCCTCTGGGAGATGCTTTTCCCCAAATGAGCCATACTGCTCTTCTTCAGTATGGTATTTTGAATCATTCTAAAACATAGCATTGATGTGTGAATAGACTAAGAATAAAGTCGAGCCCAGAATCTTCCATGTTTGGACTGTTTGTAAAGCCAATGGAGCTTGCTGTTAGCATGCAGCTTGGCAAATTCACTCAGGGTCTGAGTTGCAAGTGGAGCTGCTTTCTATCTCTCTATGGCCTTTCAGATTGGGGGACCAGACTAGAACTGTCAGCATAATTTAGTTATACAGAAGCCAGTCCCCCTGTCCATTTCTTTAGTTACTTATGGGGAAATTAACTACAATTTAAGAAATACACACACACACACACACACACACACACACAGAGAGAGAGAGAGAGAGAGAGAGAGAGAGAGAGAGAGAGAGATTTGTTACATGAAAAGAAAATTTCAGACTAAAAGAATACTAGCAGGACTGCTTGGATTTCTATTTTGTTATCTTTCTCTATGGAACTCTATTTGCTATCTTTCTTTGTTCTTAACCTCTGAGACATCTCTCCAGCCCTTTATCTTTCTCATGTTATTATTTAATTGTGCAAATTTATGTCTAGAAATAAAGTTTAAATTCTAGCCAATAAATCCAACAGCAAACACAACTTGGAATAATAGAGAATATTTACTCTTTTAACTTACCATATTTGAACTCAGTGTTTTTTGTATCCCTGAAGGCTAAATGACTCCAAATATGGTAGCATGGTAAACACAGACACAGCCCACAAACAATGAGGCATCTCAACTCTCCAATAGCAGAGGAAACATTCAGAAACAAAATCCCCATGTTTGCCATCCAGCAGAAGGAAGAGAAAATGGACTAGCAGGAGGTAAGGAACAGAGAAAATGCAAACTCAAGGGCTCCGGGTGAGTCTGGTGTACTTCAGACAGGAACAAGCTTTGGAATAGGATTTAAAGAATACAAGAAATTCATCTGGTAAACAGGAATGGAAAGATATTCCAGAAAAATGGAGTGGAATCTTTAGGAAATAATTCTGTTGTGAAAAGTGGGATTTCTAGAAAGGGATACTTTGGAGAGATATGACATTGAGTAGGTGGAAGTCTCATTAAGGAGTCTACATCTTGCCTTGCTAAAGAAATTCAAATCAAGAAGTTAAAGCAGAGTAATTTATTTTAATTTAATCATGTTTAATTATATGAATAACTGAGATCTTTGAACTATCTGTAAAGTTTCAGAAATTTAAAAGAAGAATGAAAATCTCTTTCATCATGACTAACATTGCTCTCTCCATTTCCCAGTATTTTCACTTTTTACATCTTTGCTGTGATTATAAAATAACTACATGATTTTCTTTCTTCTTTTCTTCCCCTGAAATACTCCCATAATCCCTCCTTGCTCTCTTTCAAATTCATGGCTTCTATTTTGTATTGACATTATTACATGCACATTCTTATGTAATATGTATGTACCCCCATCCAGTTTAGTACATCTTTTGGTGACATTCTTGATCTGCACATGTATAGACTGTTATTTGGTAAAACTTTATGAGTGTAGATGTTGCTAGAAGGCAGAGTCTCACAGAAAACCCCGTGATCCCCTGGCTCTTAGAATCTTCCAATCTCCTTTTCTGCAATGTTCCCTAACCCCTAAATGTTATATTAGCTGGCAGAATAAACAATTTCCATATGTGATTTTAATAACTTCAAGCATCTGTCATTTTGACAGTATCATTTGTGCTCCTTGTATATGCTGTTCACTGCATCTCCTACCTACTACCCCACCCCTCCCTTTCCTTCCAAGAATCTCTCTCCACAATCACATCTTTTTGTTTTTTCTTGAGCTTAACGGAGTTGCTTGTTAGAACCTGGGTCTCATAGTATATATGGGAGCCTAGTGGGCTTATCAGTGGGAACACACTGAAGACAATGATTTGTCCTCCCCAAGAATCCATCAGCTGTTTTCCTATATGCTCCTTATTCATATTATGTAGACTTTTTCATGTAACTACACATAAATCCAATGTGTTCAGATTGATGGCTATAAACCATTCCATTCCAAAACAACTGCTAAACTGATGTCCATGGTTACATATTCTTTGAAAAAATTAAAGTATGTATTCTCAATATGCAGCTTCCCTGGGGTTCAAATGAATACAGAGTATTCAGACATTTGGTTCTAGTGATGGATTTTTATAACTCCTTATATCTCATCCCTGGTATATCTGGAGAGTAATCCAATTGTATAATTTTATAACTAGACTCAGACCAAGAGTGTCTCAGTCACTGTTCTACTGCTGTGAAGAGACACCATGATGAAGAAAGTCTTATTTTAAAAAAATCATTTAACTGGGCACTTGCTTATAGTTTCAAAGGGTTAGGCCATAGTCATGGTGGGGAGCACACTGCCATGTGGGTGGGCAGGCATAGTACTGGAAAAGGATCTGAGGGCTTCATCCTGAAACACAGGCAACAGGCAGAGAGAATAACACTGGCCCTGACACTAGCTTTTGGAAGCTCAAAGCACACTCACAGCAATGCACCTCTTCCAGCAAGAACACACCTCCTAATCCTTCCAAGCAGTTCCCCAACTGAGAACTAAGCATGAAAACATGGGAGCCTCTGGGGTCGCTCTTATTCAAACCACCATAAAGAGATTATCTAGGTTTGGCCATTGCACCCAAATGTGAGCAATAACTGAATAAACTAACAATAATAATAATGATAATATCACTGCCTGGATTAATTGTAAACTTTAAGTTTCAGTACATCAGTACAAAGAAAATGCTTTTATCACTACCATATAGGAGGTATTTAGATGTACCTGATCCTTTTTGAAGGTGATGAGATTAAGCCTCATTCCCCTTTAACATGATTTACAACATAATGTCTTTAAAACTCCTTTTTAAAATAACTAATCTAACCAAAGCAGGAAATTAAGAAAGAAGAGACAAAGTAAAAAACTTTTTCTGAGGATATGTCTCCCAGAGGCTCCACTTTACTGTACTAAAGACAGAGAACTAAATTCTTCCAAAATCTGACTAAGTTAGAAGCAAGTATTCTTCAAGAAGACCCTTGAGATAGTCACCGCTTGGCTGAGATCTTGAGTACAATTTGAGAGAGAAGAATGAGTTGGCTAAGCTATACATAAATTTCTGTCATCTATAATTGGGAGATAGAAGATAGTTCTTCAAATAATTAGTTTTGGGGGGGGTTAATATCAAATTATCAACTACTGCCACAGACAGCCCTGATACATTCATATGGCCATACCTAACAAGCTCATAGTATATGCTTCAGCCATTAAGAGCAATTTAACTAAACTATACTCGTTGCCTATTATTATGTGAGTCCTCCTTCCGGACACCATAGTATAGACCTCCTGTGGGAATTTGCTCAGCATTACTTATTAGACAACCAGGTCATACAAAAGAGTCACTCCCCTCTGGGGTATCTCTTCCTGGGGTAAGAACCAGAAGCCCACACTACCTTCTGTTACACAGAAGAATAATCTAATACACAATCCATACCAGACCCTATGTGAACAAGAACTACCTATTGTAGCGTTGACCAACAGTTATGTGTCCTTCAAGGACCTTCCATCTTTCCAGTTAACCTCTTCCCAAAAATGTTATTGTGCAAAATAAACTACCATTCAAATCTTCGCTTTAAACTGTCCTTAATGAACCTGAACTAAACAGGTGACAGAAGGCCAAGGACTAAGGCGTTAATGGCTCTCTGATTCTTGGGAATTAAATAAATATGTTTTATTTGCATTTCTAGTAAAATTATATTCATTTTGGCCCAAAACACAAAGACTCCTTGATTCATAGCATTTCTTGACTCAAGTATAAATGTGTTCAGCCCAATATTATCTCTAATGGACATTATCATAAAATATATACATATATCTAATCACAGCTCACAACACAATGTACTATAGTACACTTGGATCAGAGCATAGTAAGCAACATGAAATGTATGCAACACATCTGCCTCCCATAACCCAAAGGAAAACACAGAGCAAATGTACTTAAGTTAATTCCCATGCCATGAGTTTTAGTCTCCATTAAACTTTTTGTTATATATCTTTAAAGTATAAATAAAGGAACATCTGCTCTTTCTGCTGAATCAGATATCTGGATGGCTGCATCTAGACTCCAAGTGGTTCAGAAATGTCAGCCAGTTTCCAAAACATGACTTGTTTCTCGGAGCTTGTACATTGACAGCTTTCCACAGAAAATCAAAGCCCAGACAGTGATCACATGGGCTTTGTCTCAAATGCAATTAATAACCCCCTCCTCCCCTCTTCCCAGCCCCCCTCTTTTCTCTATGACAAAGAAAGAAAGCCTTTTATAAGTAAGTATACTTCCAGAAAATCTATATTTTTAAATGAAAAGCATAATGTTCTTTTAGCATTTCCTAATTTAGAAATAAAATAATTCTCACATAAAATCATTGGCAACATTTATAACCATAATAAAGGAGGCTCCCAGAATAATTGTAATTATTGTTAAGCTACATAATGCCCATTTTTTTCTAATCTCCTTCTGAGATAAAACTCTCTCTCTCTCTTTCTCTTTCTCTCTCTCCCTCCTGTTTTTGATCCCAAAACTAATGAAGGATTAAAGTGGAAAACAAAATTGAGTATATTTTCCAAGCCAGTCTGAAGAGGGTATTTAAAGTCCCTCTAAATCTCTTGGGGCCTTCTGAAGATTTTAAGTATAAATAAACAGTTTTCACATAGCAACAACTTTGCTGTGGAAACTTAATGAGTCACACGATAGCCTGTGACCACGTGTAAATTTGTTCTTATCTTTCTTTGTCTTTTGTCTAAAATTGAAGGTCTGCAAACTCTAATGGACAGGATACTACATACGGTTGTGAACTATGCAGTTTTCTTTTTTTTTTTTTTTTTAACAATAGCTGAATCTCTGTTCTTAAGGAACAGAGTCACAGACAATACAAAAATGAAGGTGTATGGCTTTGTTCCAATAAAACTTTATTTATAAAAGAAAAGGATTATCTTTCTCACTCTCATTTACAAAAAGAAACATATGAACTGCACATTCGGATACTATCTTTGTGCTTCTTGACATCTTCTCCATCCAATGGCTCCACCACAGCCTGTTGGCACAATACAATATCTGGAAAGATAGGAGAGCTTTCTGAGCCACATATGGAGAGAGCAACAGCTTTGAAAACTTCTGAGACAGGAAACAGTGGAAAATAATAGGTTTCTGTCTTCAATGGTATCTTACCCAAGTTCAGCCAAACAGTATCTCCTGCACTTAAGAAAAGTTCTGTACAATCGGTAGTTATGCCAAGCACAGACATAAACAAATGTGCCAGTGAATTGTTGGCCCATGAAAAAAATTAGTACATTATTTTATTTCTGAAATACATATCTCTTTAACCAAAATAGATGTGTCTTGTCCTACTCAGCTCTCAGTCACAGACTCATAGGTCATAACACCACCCTACATATCCAACCCGACATAAACAGGTTAAGGTCAGATTCAAAAATCTTTCTGTTTCTCATCTAAGGCTTTACAAAATCATAGTAAGGTGTTCTACAACTTTTCTGAGGAGTACCCCTCACTACTTAAAGGGTCTAGGACAATTCCATGTAGACAAAACACGATGAACCACATCATCATTGAAATGTAAAAGATATACAACTGATCACTGAACCTTCATTTCTGTTCAACTTATATGTTATATTTGGAAAAGTAGTAGAAGTGTTTTTCAAAAGTGAAAAACAGTCCTGAAATTCCAAAGACTACAATTATTTCATCCTTTTGTGTTCATGACTGCATTTTCAGCTTCTCTTAAAATTTTTTAAATTCAGTTATGAAACTCTCATGAACACATACACATACACCAGAAGAAAAAATAAAGCAAAGAATTGGGAAATGTTGAATCTTGCACTTTCATACCAGCAATGTAGAACACTCAGATTGACAAATTTAGCAAATAAAAATATAACAGATTATTAAAAGAAGAAATACTATGAAACAACTCTAAGATTTATTCATAATTTATCTGAAATTAAAATTTAGTTGGATATGTTGTATTTTATTTTATTTGGCAATCTCAGCTGGAAGGAATATTACTTTCTGTCTTAACAATGAAAATAGTTACAAAAGATTTTAATTCATAATGTTTTTGAAGCTATTAAAGAATTAGAATTGGAAAGTCCATCCAATTCCATACCCTCTCCCTCTCTCTTTGGAAAACAAACAGTCAAAGAAATGCAAAGAAAAAGAAAAATCACCAGAAATGCACACACATACACACACTCACATCTCAAAAAAGTCCATAAAAACACTAAATTGGCAATCATAATATATAACCAAAAGGTCAGTAAAACAAAACAAAATACACAAGCAAAGAAATATGAGACAAAAGTCTACAGTGGATTTTGGTTTTTGCTGGCCATTTACTGCTAGTCACAGGGTCTACTCTTAAGT
This sequence comes from Phyllotis vaccarum, assembly GCA_033318265.1. NCBI lineage: Eukaryota > Metazoa > Chordata > Mammalia > Rodentia > Cricetidae > Phyllotis > Phyllotis vaccarum. Next base: position 54,248,732 of record JARWLC010000014.1, read on the forward strand.
ATGGTTAGCATTGTTAATATACCCAGTGACTCCATCAGAAAGAGCTATTGTTTTCTTTTCAAACGGATGTCATTTGGAGATAGTTTCTTGGTTAGAAGTGGGGACCAGTGTCCATGTCCCCTTCTTGGTACCAGGATTCCATCTGTCTCGAGCATGTGCAGTCCCTTTGCATGCTGCCACTGTCTGTGTAAGCTCATATGTGCTTCAGTATTGTGTCTGGAGACACTGTTTCAGTGAATCCATCCAGCACCTCTGGATTTTACAATCTTTCTGCCTCCTCTTCCTCATAGCCCCTTTGACCTTGAGAAGAGTTGTTTGATGATAACATGACATTCTTTCATTGAGGTGTCAAAAGCTTGCATAAGACAAAGAACCCAACCTTTGACAAGTGGTGCTTAGAAACCATATATCTACATATCTATGTGTAGGGAACTGAATCATAGCCTTTCTAAGCCTACAACCTTCATAAGTAACAAAACAGCTTAAGACACATCAAAGACCAACATACAAGATTTGAAACTTTGATCCTAATAGACAAAAATATAGCAAACGCCTTTTCAAGACACTGGTACAGGAAGGATTTTCTGGAGTTTTAAAGCACAGGAAATAAAAGCAAAAACAAAAATAGGCTGATCAAACTAAAGAATTGCCACATAGCAAACAACCACCAGAGGATAGAAACAATCTACGCAATAGGGAAAATTGTCCTTATTCACCTGTCAAAGGCTCAATATCCAGTATATTTAAAAAGTTCAAGGATATTTTTATTAATTATTTGTGCATTCAATGCAATGTGTTTTAAACATATTCACCTCTTTTCCTCAATTCTTCTTACCATCATTTCTTCCTTCCTCCCATTCCTTCCTACCTAATATCTTCTTCGTCTTCGTCTTCTTCCCCTTCCCCTCCCCCTTATGCCCCTCCTCCTTCTCCTCTTCCTCTTTTCTTTTTTCCTCATCAAGTTCAGTTTGTGTTTCCCAAACTAGTCATGGGACTGGGGCTTGCTCTATCTACCAAGAGTTTTATTGTTAAAGAAAACTAAGTGCTCTCTCCTAGCAGTTATCTACTGCCAATGCTCTCCAGACAGTGGTGGAATTTCATGTCCATTTTTCTCTCTCTCTGCAGGGATTTTTTTTTCTGACTGGAACTTGCACAGATTTTGGGCATGCTGTTATAATTTCTGTGGGTTTGCATGTGCATCTGCCATGTTGTATCTAAAGAACAGGTTCCATGATGTTATTAACAAGCTCCAGGCCTTAGAGGAGAGCCCTGTGACTCTGCTAAGTGGACATAGTGTTCAATTGACTAGTAATGACTTATCTTTACACTCATTGGCCAGAGTTTCTCTCCACCCTCACCAAAGAAGCTTCTCCTTCTTAATTGCAGTAAATGGCAATTAACGCAGACATCCCTGACTAGCGGGTGGTACATAGAATAAAAGAATATGATATCAGAGGTCTTCATGGAAGAGAAAGTAGAAAGGCTGCTAGAGCCAGAAGAAATGCTTAGTGACCAAAAGCATGAAGTTCCATGTAGAGTGGACAAAATAGTCACTTCTTGGAAGAAGTAATACAAATGGTCAGAAAATATATAGAAAATGCTCAAAATTGCTAACACAAATCAAGCCATAACAATGCATCACCTCATTATAACAAGTACAGGTACCATCAAAAAATAAAAAATAAACTTGAAGTGGTTACGTACAATCAATCCCAGTCTTTGGGAGAATTACAGGGGAGGAGAAGCCTGTGCCAGCATGAGCTGCGTTGCAAGACCTTTTCTTTAAAATAAATGAAAATAAATAAATAAATAAATAAGGCTGACAAGGGTGTAAATAAGACAGAATCATAAACAATATTAATGGGATTATAAATTAGTATGGATAACCATATGGAGATCACTCAAAAACCTACAGATAAATTGCTGTATCCAATCTTCCCATTTCTGGGCATACATCCAAAGAAAATAAACTCTTCTTCCCAAGATGATGCATTTATCGTGACACTATTTGCAATAGCCAAGATCAGCCAGAGTGCTCCTTAGCAGATGAACTGAGAAAGTGTAGTGGAGCTACACAATGGACAATTATTCAGGCATAAAGAGTGAAGTCATGTCATTTTTTGGAAAATGGATGAACATTGAGGACATTGTGCTACATGGAATAAGCTAGACATATAAAGACAAGCTCCACATGTTACTTCTCATACGTGGGAATTTTAAAAAGATATAAAAGTAGAATTACAGACATTTAAAAAGACATATAGAAACTGACATTGACTTTGTCCAGTGCACACTATATGTATTTATGGAAATATCACACTGAACCCACTAATATAGATGAGTGAAATGTTTAATATTGCCTTATGCTTTTAATTTGTATTCCAATTCTTTCTCAGTTTCTTTTTACTTTTTCAAGTTTTTTGAAATAACATAAGTACATCATTTCTTCCTTACCTTTTTTTCCCCTCCAAGTTCTCCTGTATACCCTTCCCTACTCTCCTTCAATTCATGGCCTCTTCTTTAATGAATTGTTACTGTATACATACATCTATAGGTATATAAATCTATATTCCCAATACAACCTGTTCAGTCCATATAAAGTTCCTTGTATGTCTGTCTCTATTATTAACAATTAGGCACTGGACAACAAAATTTCATACACATGCATACATACATGCATACATAGACACACACACATATAATATTCTTTAATTAAAGTCTCTCTTTATCCTTTCTAATCATCTCCCTCTTCCTACAAAATCTCTTGCTTTTCCCAAGTCCAATTTCTATTTCCATGTGTTTTTATGTGTGTGTGCATGTGTGTGTGTGTCCCCCACTGTATTTAACTAGGGTTTCCTGCATCAGCATGCAGGGGTGTTATTTATTTGGAATTGAGGAATGGACCAGTGGCTACACAAATGAGGAGTATGAAGCCCCTCTTTCCAACTTTGAACTGTGGGGCATATGTTACAGGAGTGTATCTTATCTCACCTACCATGGATGATCGGCGAGTTCAGTCTTTATTCAAATATCCACCACTACTGCTGGGAGCTCACACTTGCCACAGCCATACATGTCCATAACAAAACATTTCCTGCACTTCTTCCCATCCTTCAGCTCTTATAATTGTTCTGCCTCCTCTCCTGTGATGTCCCCGGGCCGAGGTTGAGTGCTGTCAGTGTCCAGGTAGGGGCTGAGAATTCAGCAGTTGCTTGCTTTCAACAAATCGGCCAGTTACAAGTCTCCACATTAACTCTTACCCAAACATCAGTTTCTCTGGTCAAGCCTGAGAGTACCACTAATCTATGAGCAGACTAGAAATATTTAGAGGGAAGTCTGACATCATGTCCACTTAACAATACAAAAGTACTAGGTTACCCACCTAAGGTCTACCATCTCCCCCTGTGCTTTGGCTAGTTCTACAGTATTACATGTGAGTATTTCCTGAGGAGTCCAATCTGAAAGCAGTGGGTTACCTCTGTAACAGTCATGATGCTATTGCACCAATGGTACATTACAACTTACCTGGAAGGTTAATATTGTATCTCATAGGATCTAAGCTGCGTTAGACTGCTGATGACTTTTCTCCCCCAGCAGCCTGAATAGCACTTCTTTGCACCATGAAAGCTAGAAAACAGGGAAGATTCCAGCTTAGTTTGTCTATATGTTGCAACCAAAGTGTGTACCATCTTCAGCAATATTGATTCAGCATCTAGTTCAAGCAGGCAACTAAGAGGAACAGCAGAAATTTGATGTCCTTATGGTACCTCTGAAACCAAACATCTCACACTAGGTTTGCGGTTGGTGCCCATGGCTTCTAGGAGCTAAATTATCCAGCTAAATTATGCAGAGTTTCTTCCTTTGATCTCTCTCTTTAAAAGTCTACTATATATTTTATTTGTATTCCTTTGAGTTACATTACACTCAGTGGGTTTCCATATGACTTCTATTTTTAATTTTTCTTTTTTTACTAAAAGAGGGAAAGAGTTTTTTTCTTGCTTAAAAAAACACAAATAAAATCAACTGTGTGCTAGTGATGTTCCAGGTTAGAATGCTTTATGAATTAATGAAGCTCAAGGTAGAACTGGAAACTTCACACTGAACACAAGGTACCATTTAAAACCACAATGAAACAAAACTAAACCCATATCAACTCCCAAATTAACTAAAATTCTCACACTAAATACCTAACCAAAAAAAAAAAAAAAGATATGCTTATTCAAGCATACGAGTTGTGTGTCTCGTTTTCAAAAAAAAAAAAAATGTTGTTAGGTATATGGAGGGAATAAAACACAGATATCTCCTTATATCCAGACTGAACTATAATAGACATATAGGAAATAATTTTTTTCTAAAATAACAGCTATTAGCTCATTAAGTGCTTTTAAAAAGAGAAACAAATGCATCATCCAAGAACAAATAAGCAATGTAATCAGAAAGATACAAAAAAGGATCTAAGGAAAATGCTAAAAACTTAAAATTAACTGAACAGGCTAAAGAATGACCCAAGAGGTCATTAGAAGATTAAAGTTTCTAGTGAGTGCATAGGGTAACTTGAAGAGATTTTTGGATATCTCAAACAGCCTCATTTAGGACAGGTCAAACTCTTTTAAGACTTTTATGGTGGTATGAAGGGGGATGCACATCCAATAGAAACTGCACATTTCCTTGTGATGCTGGGCAGCAACAATGGTCCACAGCTCCCAGGTGAACACTCGGGCTCCAGGGAAACAACTGGAGCTCTGTAATAGACTGTACTGCTAACTAAGCTATGATGCTCACTAGGGTGGTTGCATTTGCATTACATTAAAATTTTTGCTTATATTTTTAACTTATGGTGTTTTATTGCAATGTAACCCAATCACAGGTGAAGAGGCACTTTTATTATGGCGGCAATATAAAAGAGGAAAACTGAAAAAAATTGACATGCCAAAATGGGAGCTGTGAGACAGAAACATCTGTAGCACACATAACTGGACCCTCCAAAGAGGAGAGCATATAAGGTAGATGAACTCTTTGAAGAAAATTCGTATATTGAGTACTAAAAAACAGTTTACTGAAATCCACACCCTTACCAATGCTATAATCCAAATGCTCAAAGGAAGCCAGACAAGATATTTGAAACACAGTATGCAGAAGAGGAGGGATGAACAAGACAGTGGATTCTTCATTGAAGTCAGGGAAGCAGCAGCCAAGGCAAAGGCAGCTGTGAGAAGATCTGCAGGATGAGAGATGAGGTTAGGAACGGAGAGAGCACCAGAGTTCTGTAATTGTGAAAATAAGCTTCAAAGCTCAGAAATAACGGCTTTACCAAACAAGTGGGAGCTGGTGACATTTTGACTATAACTTTACTTAAGACATTGAACAGAAAATTCTTTAGACAAAAATAACTATCAGATGAGAATGTATATATACACATAAAATTAAAAAGCACCACATACTGAGAGAAAAATACCTACAGAATATATATCTTATAACCCACATATCCAAAAGACAGAGAACTCTCCAACACTAATAAAAAAAAATCTTAACATCCAATACATTTGGTAGTAAAAATACACTTCCTAATACAAACATATGTAAATAATTATATTTCTTTGTTAAAATTATATAGAACAATATGCCCATAAAGTAGTAAATGAATTTTTTAACTGATACACATTTAAGATAGAACCTTCTGTGATGGTTTGAAAGAAAATGGATTTCAAAAGGAGTGACACTATTAGGGGGTGTGGCCTTGCTGGAAGAAGTATGTCACTGACAGGGTGGGCTTTGAGCTCTTCCCCCCACCCCAAGCTTCCCTCTATGTGACAGCCAGTCAGTGATTCCTGTTGCCTTCAAGATAACACCCTCAGCTCAAGCACCACATCTGCCTGCTCCCTGCCATGCTCCCCTTCTTGTCACAATGAACTGAACCTCTGAAACTGTATGGAGGCCTCTCAATTTAATGTTTTCTTTGTAAGAGTTGCCATGGTCATGTTCTCTCCTCAGAGCAACAAAAAAGCCCTAAGACTCCCTCACTAGTTAACCTAGTAGAAATTAAGCATTAGTGATGCCGTGACACTGGATGAATTTTCCAGTTAGCTTCTATGTTGTGCCACTTCATTATTTTTTATTCAGAAACTATCTCTGAGATTGTTAAGATGTCAGCTATATTTCGAAAAGCATAAGAGTTGACCTTTCATTTTGGTTTTCTAACTTAATGGAGTGTCAATCCTTAAACTATTCCCTTAGGATACTCCCAGTTTCCTTAGTTTCATAAGATTGCCGTTTATTTTTTGATTCTCTTAATGTGGGTCATCTTTTTCTTTCGAATAATTGGGCTGCAGGCCTGTCAGACAATCTTATTATCTGCTTAAAGAATGAGCTCATAGATTTTTTTATTCTGTGTACTATTTTCTTTGTCTCGATTTCATTCACTTCTGCTGTGGTATTTATTTCTTCCTGACTACTGGATTTGGTCTGTTCTTATTTTTCTAAATCAAGTAGTCATTTAATTTTACTTTTTCTGATTTTGTATTGGCTCTTTGAGAACATCACACAATGAAAACAACATTTTAAAAAAATAAAGAGGAACATATTCAGAAGAGTCTTTATGCTCCCAACGATAAATGAGTCATCACTACCCACCAGGAAAACGTAAACCCAAGCTCCAATGGCACCTCAGTGAACTGAGGAAGACTATGCTGGGTTGAGTGAAAGTGTCTGAAAACTCTTTTTATAAAGTGATCATAAAAGTAGAAGGCACCAAAAATTTATGAGATCATTTTCATTGTAGGCATCCCCATACAAAGGTGATTATTGTGGGTAGAGAAGGCACTAAGGAAGAGGAACCGGAAGCGGTAGGGACAAACTTTGACCTCTGAGTCTTTAACCATGGACAGTCAGACCGTGGGAAGCAGCGCCTCTGAACTCAAGGTTCCTTGTGGTTCTGGCTAATAGCACAGAAACTTCAGACAGCTATAAGCCAGTAACCTTTGGCATTTACCCCTCATTTCTCATGTATAAACATGTCCAGATGTGAGACCATGAGAAGACAAAAAGAATGCTTTCGGAAACTGTTCAGTATAGGTTATCTGCTGTTCCATTTTGGTCTAGAACACTATACAATATGAAATACATGTAGGTAAAATAAATTCGTATTTTGATGTGGTGGTTCCTATCCTAGAGACTATTTTCACTTGCAGTTATGGATAATATGATCCCTTACACTATACAATTCTAAAACCTCACTGGAAGGAGTTGACTTTGGCCCTTGTATAAAACTGGCGTCTCCTAATTCAGCTCAATAAGCTCATCCCCTAGACATTATTCTTCAGTCTTTCTAAGAAAAATTAAACCCGTTTAAGAATAGCTTGAGGTCTAGACTTTAATGTTTAAAATCCTTTCCAGGTGTGCTCATACACAGCCACACATCTGGTAAATTTTTTTCACAAAACTTTGACCTAAGTAGTCTTTGAATCTAATTCATGATTATTATTTCATTGAAATATACAATATCTAAAATATGGCATATTTTCCTCAGTCATCACATAAACCACCTTTTAAATGGGCAACTACATTTTTTGGCTGAAAAACCATTCAGCAAAAGCCACATTTCTAATGTGTGTGTGTGTGTGTGTGTGTGTGTGTGTGTGTGTGTGTGTGTGTGTGTGTGTGTGTGTGTGTGTGTGTTTGTGTGTGTGTGTGTGTTTGTACGTGTGTGTGTTTTTGCATGCATGTGCACACACACGTGTGAAGAACTTCTAATTCTCCAAAGAATGCTTATCTACATAAAGTACATATGTAGCAAATCACCCTTTTCTTTCTTTAATTAGTTGATATTTCTACTGGGAGGCAAAACTTGGCTGTATCTCCTTTTAGTTACTCTGTCTCCAAAAATGAAAATTATACCCCCAAGAACTGTGTTTTCCCTTCCCTCACTCACTGTGCTCTACAGACAAGGAGCAGAGATTCCTAGCCTGTCACAAAACCCTCAGAGGCATCCCTGTCCACCCATCCTATGGAACTGGTTTAGGATGTGAACACAGTGCTCCAGCTGTTCCTGTTCCACAGAAGCTCTATTCCCAAAACATACTCAGCTTCTCAAGGTCTTCAAGGCAGGTGCCATTACTCGTACTTCTGAATGAAATGAGAAGGACGTCCTCCCCTCTGCCCCCAGATATACTCTTCATTCTCTTGCCCATAAGAGGCAAATCTCAAATTGAGATTCTGATTTTGTGTTCTGATTTTATGTTAGATATTTTCACTGACATTAAAAAAAATTCAATCTCTGTGACAGAAGCCATAATTGCTTACATTACTGGGTGGTATTAAAGCATCTCCTTGACTGTCATTTAAGATTATGATGATTTTGATGGCACGGATGATATTGGTGTTGCAATGTCTAACTCAGAATATGTTTTAGCATATTTAAATATAAACTAAATAACCACAGTACAATTTAATCTTTGTAATATCAGCAACAAAAATAAATAAATAAAACTTTGACCAACATACCAACAAATAGAAAACCAAATATGAACTCCAATGGTTAGAGATTATTATTAGTGAGAAGTCTCTGGAAAAGATTTTATTTTGATATATGTATGGGTTACATTATCTATGTAAAGGAATTTGAACTCCAGAAAATGAAAATATGTGAGAATATTCAGACCAAGGATGGCCTGATTATTTCTTATAACAAAAAAAAAAATGTTAATGAGCTGCTTATTCAATGATATCTGATTTGGCCAATGGTCTTCTAGCTAGGACTTAGAAAGTGATGAACTTAACTTTCGTGTATATATGATTGTATGTACGTGTGTGTTTCTGTGTGTGTGTGTGTGTGTGTGTGTGTGTGTGTGTGTGTGTGTGTACAGAACTAATAATCTTCCACCAAAATGTTAGCCTTCTTTAATCTTTGAAAAGCAAGGTGAACTTTCAAGGCATACCTATGATAGAAGTATGGGTGAATTGTGGTTTGGTTTTATTTTATGTGTTGTTAGATATTTATCTAAAGATCTCCATCCATAAATAAGATTGCTGCCTCTTCAAGGAAGCTTCCTCTTCGCCCATCAAAAGCTAGCAGTCAGACCTATGGCCCCATGGTGTTTTAAGTCTCTTAAATGAACTGTCTATCATCCCAAAGAGACAATTTCCTCTTGCCTTCTATAACAGAGAAGAAAAAATAATACCAAGGAGTCTACAGCTGGTCGTGAGGCAATGATTTTCCATCCATGCTGTAGCATTTGGCCCCAAAACCACTTTTTACACCCCACTGGGCATGTCTAGGCAAGGGGGAAAGGGAGTTGGAACTACATGGGACCACTGGAGACTTAGAAATGATTCTTTTGGCATCGAGCATGAGACAAATTTAAAAAGTTGTTCCCCAAGACACAGCATCAATTCTTTGTTAATATTGGAACAACCAATGTCAGGGTGTGTGCTCTTCAGATATCTATTCTGTCTCTTGAGAGACTTTCCAAGATACTGTCACAGACTGCTTAGTTCTTACCTCCCTATAGCTAAGCATATTTTTCAGTGACCCAAAGGTACTGCCCCATGCTCATGCTTACAAGCACAGTGTCGCTATGTGTAGTAGAGAGAAGCTGGGCTCAGCTACAAAAGCAAAGAGGGAATGCCATAAAGACCTGACTCAAAGCAAACACCTAGAAGACTTGTATCATACAAATTATGAATGCAAGGAGGAAATTTTTAACCTTGACTGAAGCATAAAACGCTTGATCTCCACAATGAAGTTGTGAGGTATCTATGATGGCAGATTGAAGTCAACCCCATCTCTCAGAGGGAAAAAACTGGATTGTTCATAAATGGACAGTGTCAATAAATTGGTGTAGTTGACTCTCAAAAACAACCAAAAAAATAAAAGAAGAAGAAAATGAACTATTGGAGTTTGTGGCTTACCTTCACATACAAAAGACGCTAAAGGGGCAGTGTTATATAGTAGTTAATGGTTATAGAATCAGTCAGACTGGCTTAAGTATAGCTCTGCTTCTGTCTAACTAGTATAGAAGATTTTGTGCATCCCAGATTCTGTACCTGTAAAAACAAAGGCAGTATTCACTATCTTGAGTTACTGGTAGATGGGGAAATAAGCAAAATTAATACACAAAGCAAACACCAACCAAATCACAGCACTTCATTTCAACTTTCTCTTCCTTCCTCTGCAAACATTCCTCTACTGTTTCTTTCCTTGCTTTTGTTTCTGACTTTTCATATCTGCCTGCCCTTGATAATATCTAGAACACCCTGAGCTCCTAAAGTGCCCAGTGACTCTTATTCAAGACTGAGCTTCTCCACCCCTGGATGTTTTTCATCAGTTTGTAAATGATCCAAGTGATTCTGCTTATTTGAGGAGTCCCATGTTATTAGAACATTTCTTGAGCAATATGATTATGATGAAGGGCTTTCCACTAGTCCTAGAGCCATGTAAGTGGTAGCATGCTGAAAAGGAGAAAACTTTCAGGCTTTATTTATTATTAAATTTTTTAAATTTATTTGGAAATTATTTGGCAAGTTACAGAAAAGATTCAACAATGAGAGATTTACATTATCAAATGTCATATCTACATGTAACATTTTAAAAGAATAAATAACCTTAAATTTTTATTAGATGTCCTCATTTTCTTTTATGTGAGTGTTTGGCCTGAATGTATGTATGTGCTCCACATGTGTGCTTGTACCTGTGAAGGTCATAAGTGGGTATCTGATCCCTAGGACTGGAGTATGAATGGTCTGAACCTCTCTGTGGCTTCAGGAAATCAAAGTTTGCTCTTTCTAAAAGAAATAGTTGCTCTTAGCCATTAATCCATCTCTCCAGCCCAGATAAAAATAAAAATGTGCTTCAAAGAAACAAGTAAGAACAGTACACTGACTACCTGTATAGCGGTCTTAGCTCCTTTTGTGCATCTATAACAGAATGCATATGGATGAGTAGTTTGTAAGGAATACTAACATTCTTGACTCATGGTATCAGCAGCTGAGAAATCCCAAAGTGGGGGCTGTACACTGTGGATCCCTTCATCCTTCATCATACCTAGCAAATGGTAGAACAAGACAACATAGAAACTCAAGGAAGTTGATGGAGGCACCGAATTTATCCTTTCCTCAAAATATCCTCCCACACTGGGCAGTAGTGGCTCATGCCTTTAGTCCCAGCACTCAGGAGAGGCAGAAGCAGGTAGATCTCTAAGTTCAAAGCCAGCCTAGTCTACAAAGTGAGTTCCAGGACAGCCAAGACTACACAGAGAAACCCTCTCTCAAAACAAATACAAAAACTTAAGTTAATAATATAAATTCACTCATGGGACCATAGCTCCATGAATAAATCATCTCTTGAAGCTTCACTTTACACTGTTGCATTATAGATTCATTTTCTAAAACAAACTATGAGGAACATTTCCCAGATACCACAACACCCTTAGATACATGTACTCATAGCATTGCATCATCTTATTATATCCATGTTCTCCATGTGTGCATCTGTATGCAACATATGCACATATCTATTCAGAGATATACATACATTTACATATATGACACATACTTGAAGTTAATTTTTAAAGATTTAATTTTTAGTCATGTCTGTATGTGTTTGCCTTTCTGAGTTCATGTATACCACGTACACGCAGAGGTCATGTAAGCCACAAGAGGTAGCCTATCCCAAGGAACTGAGTTACAGATAGTTACTTAACCCAGGTCTTCAAGAGAACAAATATACTTTAATTACTCAGAAACCTCAACATTCCCCTATACATTTAAAATAAATATTTTCTACATCATTTGTAAAACATTTATATATTAACTCATTGTCCTTCAATATCTTAGTATATATTATTTAAGAATACGTGAGTATGTTCATTTATATTGTTGATATAGTTATTTTATGTTGTGGAAAATTATTATAAATGGACAAAGATGTGTTGCATTTGTTCATGCTGTGGGATATTACTTGAACTGTTAAAACATTTGGTAATGCTGCACTTGTGTAACAGTGTAAGGTTGTGTATTGAATTCTGTAAAGATGTCTTGTATCTGTTTCACCTTGCTTGCCTAAGCCACCTGGTTGGTCTAATAAAAATCTGAACAACCCATAGAGAGGCAGAGCAGGCATGCACAGAGGATGAGTAGGAAGAGAAGGGGGGAGAAAAGCAAACCAAGAAAAGAAAGAGGGGGAAAGACCAAGGAGCCACCAGCCAGCACACAAGGAGTCATGAAAGGAAGAGAATAGACATAAAAACCAATGAGGCAAAAAGTAGATAAAAAGAAGAAGGCTAATTTAAGTTAAAAGAGCTAGTCGGAAATGAACCTAAGCTAGGCCAAGCATTCATAACTACTAATAAGTGTCTATGTCACGATTTGGGAACTGGTTCAATTTTATTTAATATATCTACCTTACTCCAGGTTTTTCAACTGATACAATAATGTCCTTTACAGAATTTCCTTCTACTTTCATTCACTCTAAGATGGTATTTCATTAGTTGTCCAATCTTTTCAGTATCCTTTAATTGAAAACATCTATACTGATAGAACCCTATATTTAATAACAGGGCATTCTTCCCACTTGAGGCATCATAAACTTAAAATGTATGTACAACAATGTCATTTCAATCAACCTCTCCCTAAACAGACAATTTAACCATTATTTAAAACTAAATTGGAAATGTCTGATATACTTCTAAAAGCTGCTTATTTAAATAGTTTTAAAAAAATCCTCAATAGCATTGCCTTTTGTCCAGAAATAATAATAATAACCCTACAGCATGAAACTAGATTTCTTGACAATTGTTAGGAAAGACATAATTGAGCATGTTTATTTAAAAATTTAAGATAGAGAAAAATACTTATAATATATTCACTATTCTTTGAAGGTATTTACTTAATTCTTAAAGAGCAGTGACCACTTGTCTTTCTAGCTTAAAAATATCAGAGGCACACTTAATAAAAAACAGTACATGACCGAGAGATTCAAATGTTGAAAAATCAGCCACCTAGAGACTCTTGTAGCACTTGTGTTCAGGTTTGTTGGAGGAAGTCTGAAGAAGGCTGGTGAACATCTGCTTTGTTTTTTTCTCTAATACTGAGATCTTCCCCTAACTCTTCCTAAGCATGGGAAGATCTGAGCAGAGTTGCCAAGACACCCTGAGGCTCGATCCTGGATATTCTTTTATCATATAACCAACCAGCACACACATCACCTCTCATTAGAGACTTCATGTGCCCATAGCTTCTTAGATAAAAGCCTGTGATAAAGAACTAATGCCTTGAAAAGTTGTGAGTATACTTAAGCAAGACAGTAAAACATAGAACACTTCAAGACCCACCCAGATCACAAACATTGATTTAGAGTTTTCCACCAAAAACAATATTTTGCCATGATCTAAGCTATTGGCAGACACGGCCACACAAAAAAGAGCATGGAAGATGCCATCTCTGACGTGTGTTGTCTAGCTGGGTGGATAATTTTTCTTTTGTGGTCTGTGGGAAAAGGCCAATATTTGTTAAGTATGAATCAGTATTAACTCTTCCAGTCCTAAGAGAAAAAAAACAACAAAAACTCCTCTAATACAGGTCATATTTTTTTTTCTCATTCTAAAGATGAAAATAACAGACACACACCCCTATTGCAGCAATTGAGAAGAACAGGTAAACTCCTGAGCTCCAGCTGACCAGCCTAGTGCTCCAGTCCCAGGCACTTGGGTACATACCTGGCCCCTCCTCCACATCCATCCTAGTTCAAGAGACCTAGCAGCATCCTCCCCTGCCCCACCCCTGAGCCTAACATCCCCAAGCCACCACTAGAGCCACACACCCCAACTGCAATAATTGGGAAGAACAGTCAGAAACCACAGCAATCGGGAATGACAGCAATCCAAAAGGACACACTGAAAGAAACAGGATCCCTGGGACCATAGGCTCTAACTGTACAACTATAAGGAAGAAATTGATAGAAGGCAGTGTATGAAAATATTCAACAACAGAGAGAGCAATACGGCACCTCCAGAAACTACATCCCAGTGCAGATGAAACACAGGAAAATAACTTTAAAAATAACTTTATGAAGATGATAAAAGCCCTTAAAGAGGAAGTAAAAATTTCCTTTAAAGAAATGGAGCAAAAGCAAAGAGAAAATTGAAAAAAAAATTAATAAATCCCTTAAAGCCAAGAAATCCAGCAAAGCCAAGATAAAAACAATTAAACAGTCTAAGACTTGAAAATTTGAAATAGAGGCAATAAAGAAAACACAATCTGAGGGGAATCTGGAAAAAACTGAGTAAAAAAGTAAGAATTGCAGAGGGAGCATCACCAACAGGGTACAGGAGATGGAAGAGAGAAGCTTGGCCATTGAGGATACAATAGAGGAAATAGATTCATTGGTTAAATAAAATGTTCAATCTAGCAATTTTTAACACAAAACATCCAGGAAATCTGGAACACCATGAAAAGACCAGTTTTATGAAGTTACTGGCCCAGACTTGCCCCAAGATCCCAGACAAGCAGTCCCAAATAATCACACAAAGTCTTGTATTAATTTTATGCTGACCATCCTAGGGCTCTGGCATATTGCTAGCTCTTGCTCTTAAGCTAACCCATGATTCTTATCCTGTTCAGCCATATGGCTTGTTACCTTTTCTCAAAGCAGCATAGTTGCCCTCTGCATCTGCTGGCATCTCTGCCATTTCTGTGGCATCTCTGCTCTGTTCTTCCTGTTCCCAAAGTTGTCTTAGTCTGGTAGCCCCACCCACACTCCCTGTCTGCCTTCGGCCAATAAGCATTTTTTATTAAACCAGTAGGCAGGACAATTATTTACAATGTAAAAACAAAGACCAAATATAAAACATTAGGAATAGAAGGAGAAAAATTCTAGTTCAAAGGCACAGAAAATACATTCACCAAAACCATAGAGGAAACTTTCCATACCTAAAGAAGGACATGCTTTTGAAGGTAAAAAGAAGCTTACAGACCAACAAACAGACTTGGCCTAAAAAAGTCCCCTCAACACATAATAATCAAAGCATTAAACATGCATAATAAAGATAGAATATTAAGAGTAACAAAGGAAAAAGGCCAAGTGACATATAAAGGCTGGATCCTGGTTTTGTACCCATTCCGTTAGCCTGTGTCTTTTTATAGCAAATTAAATTCATTGATATGAAGAGATATTAATGACCAGTGATTGTTGATTGCTATTTTTGGCTTTGGGGGTGGTGGTCTTTGGGGTTTGCTGGTGTGAGGTTATCTATTTCCTGTGTTTTCATGGGTTTAGTTAACTTCCTTGGGTTGGAGTTTTCATTTTAGTAATTTCTATAGGGCTGGATTTGTGAATATATATTGCTTAAATCTGTTTTTGTTGTAAAATATCTTATTTTTTCAGCTTATTGTAATTGAAAGCTTTTCTGGGTATAGTAGTCTAGACTGGCATCCATGTTATCTGAGTGTCTATAGAATATCTGTTCAGGATCTTTTGGTTTTCAGAGCTTTCATTGAGTAAAGTGTTGGAAAAAAATTTACCAATCAAATGGACCTAAGAAAAAAGCTGGTGTGTATCCATCCTAATATCTAACAAAACAGACTTCAAACTAAAATCAATCAAAAGAGATAGAGAAAGACATTTCATATTCGTTACAAGGAAAATTCATCAAGATGAAGCCTCAGTTTTTCTATGCCCCATCATATATCAAACCTGACATACTAACAGTGGGAAACTTAAAACACCCCCTACTCACCACTGGATGGGTCTGACAGACAGAAACTTAACAGAAAAATAAGGAAATTATTAGATGTTATGACTCAAATGAATCTAACAGACAGCTATAGAACATTTCACCCAAACACAAGAAAATATACCTTCTTCTCAGCATCTCACAGAACCTTCTCCAAAACTTACCACATTCTCTGTAACAAAGAAAATCTCAGCAGATTCAAAAAAGTAATCTTCTCTACCTTATGAGATCCTTGCACAAATTTCAGAAAACCTACAAACTCATGGAAACCGAACAATGCTCATTTGAGTCATCACTGTGTTAAGAAATAAAGAAAGAAATTAATGACTTCCTAGAATTCAATGAAAATAAAGGCACAACATACCCAAACTTATGGGACACAATAAAAGCAGTGTTAACAGGAAAATTCATAATACTAGATGCCTACATAAAAAATTGGGAGAAATCTCTCACAAAAGACTTAACAGCACAGCTGAAAATTTTAGATCAATTAGAAGAAAATTCACCCAGAAGTAGTATACAGCAGGCAATAATCAAACTCGGGACTAAAATCAATAAAATTAAAACAAAGAGAACAATAAAAAGAATCAATGAAACAAAGAGTTTGTTCTTTTAGAAAATCAATAAGATAGACAAACCCTTATCCAAACTAACCAAAAGGCAGAAGGAGAACATCCATGTTAACAAAATCAGAAATGAAAAGGAACATAACAACATAGAATAATCCATAGAATCATTAAGTCTTAACAACATAGAAAAATCCATAGAATCATTAAGTCATACTTCGAAAACTTGTACTCTGCAATCTTAACAACACAGAAAAATCCATAGAATCATTAAGTCATACTTGGAAAACTTGTACTCTGCAAAATTGGAAAGTCTAAAGGAAATAGACAATTTTCTGCATAAGTACCTCATACCAGAATTAACTCAAGATCAGGCAAACAATTTAAACTGATATATAACCACCAAGGAAATAGAAACTGTCATCAATGGCCACTCCCCCAACCCCCAAAAAATCCAGGGCTAGACGGTTTTAGTACAGAATTATACAATAATTTCAATGAAGAGCTAATGCCACTACTCCTCAAATTGTTCCCCACAATAGAAACAAGAGGAACATTGCCAAACTTTTTTATGAGGCTACAGTCACCCTGATATCAAAGCCACACAAAGATGCAACTGAAAAAGAGAATTACAGACCAGTTTCCCTCATAAACATTGATGCAAAAACACTCAATAAAATACTGGCAAACCAAATCCAAGAACACATCAAAAAAATTATCTACCCAGAGATGTAGGTATGGTTCAACATATGTAAAATTGTCATCAAAGGCATCCATCAAGTGAATGACATGAAAGAAAAAGACCAAATGATTATCTAGATGCTGATAAAGCCTTCATAATAAAGGCCTTGGAGAGATAAGGGATACAGGGAACATACCTAAACATAATAAAGGCAATATAAGGTAAACCAATAGCCAACATCAAATTAAATGGAGAGACACTCAAAGTGATTTCACTAAAACCAAGAACAAGACAAGGCTGTCCCCTTATCTATTCAGTATAATACTCAAATTTCTAACAAGAGCAATAAGAAAACAAAAGAAGATTAAGGGGATACAAATTGGAAAGGAAGAAATCAAACATTTGCTACTTGCAGATGATATGTTAGTATACATAAGTGACCCCTAAAATTCTCCCAGGGAACGACTATAGCTGATGAACAACTTCAGTAATGTGGCAAGCTACAAGATTAGCTAATAAAATAAAATAAAAATAACTGTAGCCCTCTTATATACAAACAATAAATAGGAGGAGAAAGAAATCAGAGAAACATCATCCTTTACAATAACCACAAATAACATCAAATGTCTTGAGGTAACTCTAACCAAAGAAGTGAAAGACTTGTATGATAACATTAAGTCTTTGAAGAAAGAAATTGAAGGACATCAGAAAATGGAAACATCTCCCATAGTCTTGGACTGGTAAGATCAACATAATAAAAGTGGCAATCTCATCAAAAGAAAGCTACAGATTCAATACCATCCCCATCAAAATCCCAATACAATTCTTCAATGACTTCAAAAAAACAATACTCCATTTCATATGGAAAAATAAAATACTCAGCACAGAAAAAAAGTCCTACACAATAAAGAAAGATCAGAGGCATCACCATCCCTGACCTCAAGCTTTATTATAGAACTTTAGTAATCAATAGTCTGGTATTGTTATAAAAACTGACAAGTTGACCAATGCAATAGAATTGAAAACCCTGACATTAATCCACACAATAACAGGATGTCAACACATAGAAGATAGATCCATGTAGTAGGAGGTTTCTGGCCTGGACATTTGGGCCTAGTCTCAAGGTTTAGGCCCGCAGACCCACAGACCCGTAGACACACAGATGCTTACAACAGTTTTATGCTGATCAGCCTAAGGCCCAGGCATAAAACTTGCTAACTCTTTACCCTTAATCTAACCCATGACTCTTATCCTGTTCAGCCATGGGGCTCAGTACCTTTTCTCAGAGCAGCATAGTTGTCCTCTTCATCTTCTGGCTTCTCTCTGGCATTCTGTCTGTTCTGCCTGTTCCTAGAGTCTTCTTAGTCTGGTAGCCCCACCCACACTTCCTGTCTGCCTTTGGCCAATAAACCCTTTTTATTAAACTCATAGGTGGGGACAATTATTTACAATGGAACAACATACTCTCCCTACATATCTCCTTTTCTCTTTTTAAAACAAAAAGACCTCCAAATCTAATATTCTTTTTCCCCCTAATCTATAACAACTTATAAACAACACTGTAATTAAACACAAACATCCATAATCCATGTTTTGGGAATGTGGGTGTCATTCTCTAGGCTACTTCCTGCTGAATGGGGCGCTGGCAATCTGATGAGAACCTAAAGAAAAACGTAGGATTATGCACAAGTCTTTAGTGGAGTAGTCTGTAAGGCTAGGTCATCTCAGCCAGTCTCCTTGAAATTGTTGTGGATACAGAGACCTGGAAACTTTAACAGAGGTGCTCTGAAATGCTGAATTATCTGGGCCATCTATTTCCATTGGAGACTTTTCAGGGGGTCTTCCGCTATCAAACTTTATGTTCCTTGTCCAGGAATAAATCCACAGCCTCTCATTTTCTGTGGAAATAAAAGAAAAATCTCTTCTCCAAAGTAGCATATCATTGGATTTCAATTTTAAAGTCAACTCATTTACAAAATATATAGGTTGAATTAATCCAACAGCATTTATAATCAACTGTCTTACAGCAGCTTTTACTAAGTCATTTTCAGTCAAGAAGCTTAAAGATAAGACAATAATATACAGTATCCAGACATTCTTTGTATTTTCTATCTTTTCCTGGCTTATTTTTTTTATTTATTTATTTATTTATTTATTTATTTACTCTGTTTCTTTTTTAAGGGCTTTCTCTACATTTTTTTTTCTAAGCCTGTGTATATATATTTTCAATATACTCTAAATCACTTAGACTTTTTAAAAACCTGTCTTTACTTTTATTTATTTCTTAACTTTTTCTGTCTCTGACCACACCTTTGCTTGGCTAGGGTGATTGACTCTACCCAGATTCTTCTATTTCTTTCTGTTTCTGAACACACCTTTAATCTGCCAAGGTCCTTGGCTAAGGATTAAAGGTTGGTAGGATGGATGGTTGGCTCCACCCAGCTCCAGCTTCTTAGAATTTAACTTTCTAGCCCAGGTACCCTGGGGAATTTTAGGGTCCATATAATCACCAAGTAAAGCTTTGCCATCTACTGCTCATTAACTCCATTTAAGTATTAGGCATCAGAGTCTCTTAAAAAACTCACAAGTGTTTTGCTTCTAAGGCTGAATCAGGAAGTTTCTCTTTAAAAAGCCAAGCCTCAGTTTGCCTCAGGCAAACAGAGCTGATCCAAGAAAACATCACCACTAGAAAGCCATCTTTGATTCTGTTCCCTTTTTGTCCTTATGAATAGAAATCTTAAATACATCATTTGCAACTTTTTGCTTATATTGAGGGTCCTGTGAGACTTTAGGAACAAGCCATTTTACACCTTAAGCTGTACTCCAAAAGCCCACCATTGTAGTTCAAGCCCATGTGCCTCACCAGGGCATCTCTGTACCACAACTCACATGAGAAACACAACTCTGAAGCTTCTTTGGGCTCTAGACCATTTTTTAAGCTTTCTCCAGCTTTATGTGGGTGTATATCGTGTGTATCACCCACTTTGGGCTGCCATTTGTAGTATGAGGTTTCTGTCCTGGACTTTCAGGCCTAGCCTCTAGGTTTAGGCCCGCAGACCCACAGACCCGCAGAGACACACAGATGCTTACAATAGTTTTAAGCTGATCGGCCTAAGGATCAGGCATATAACTTACTAACTCTTTACCCTTAATCTAATCCATGACTCTTCTCCTGTTCAGCCATGTGGCTTGGTACCTTTTCTCAGAGCAGCATGGTTGTCCTCTGTTTCTTCTGGCTTCTCTCTGGCATTCTGCTCTGCTCCCCCTGTTCCCAGAGTCTTCTTAGTCTGGTAGTCCCGCCCACACTTCCTGTCTGCCTTTGGTCAATCAGCACTTTTTATTAAGCTCATAGGCGGGGAAAATTATTTACAATGAAACAACATACTCTCCCTACAGATCCATATTTATCTCTCTGCACAAAACTCAAATCCAAATGGATCAAAGCCCTCAACATAAATCCAGTTACACCGAACCTGATAGAATAGAGAGTATGAATAGCTTTGAACACATTGGCACAGGAGACCACTTCTTAAATATAACTCTAGTCGCACAAATACTGAGAACAACTATTAAAAAATGGAACCTCCTGAAACTAAGATGCTTCTATAAGGCAAAGGACATGGTCAATAAGACAAAACAATAGCCTACCGAATGAGAAAAGATCTTTACCAATTCTACAGAAGGCTGATCTCATAAATATATAAGGAACTCAATAAACTGGACATCAAAAACCAAATAACCCCATTAAAAAATAACGTGCAGATCTAAAGAGAAATTTCTCAACAGAAGAATCTTAAATGGCTGAAAGACATCTAAGGAACTGTTCAACATCCTTAGCTATCAAGGAAATGAAAATCAAAATGACTCTGAGATTCCATCTCACACCTGTTAGAATGGTTAAGATAAAAAAACACCAATGATAGCCCATGCTGCAGGGGACGTGGGGAAAGGCAAGCACTGCAGGTGGGAATGTAAATAAACTTGCACAGCTACTCTGGAAAGCAGTATGGCAGTTTCTCAGAAATCAGCCTACCTTAGGACCCAGAATACCACTCTTGAGCATATACTCAAAAGATGCTGAAGCACACCCCAAGGACACTTGCTCAACTATGTTCATAGCAGCATTATTTGTAATAGCCAGAACCTGGAAACAACCTAGATGCTCCTCAACCAATGAATGAAGAAAATGTGCTACATTTACACAATGGAGTATTACTCAATGGTAAAAAATAAAAATAAAAAATGGCATCATGAAATGTGAAGGCAAGTGGATAAAACTAAAGAAATCATCCTGTGTGAGGTAACCCAGACCCAGAAAGACAAACATGGTATGTACTCACTCATAAGTGGATAGTAAACACATAGCAAAATATGAACAGGAGAGCAAAATCTGTATGAGCGTGGAGATAGGGATTATGAGGAAGGTTCCCATGGTGATGGCTGGCTGGAGCTCTGGGGAGCTCACTGAATCAGGATTGCCACTAGAGATTCATTGGGAGGGGGAGGAGGGCCCTCCCAGGGTGGGTGGCTTTTGACTGCCATGAATGTGTGGAGTCACGAAGGGTGGGATCAGACTGTGTTCCTGTTCAGGGGCTGGCACCTTGGAGCCCATTCCCTATAGAGGAACACCCAGCCCAGCATTGACTTTGGAATGAGGAAATCGGACTTGCCTAGAGTGGACGTGCCTCACTGGGCTGACCCACCTTGGGACTTCTTGCCCTTTTGGTGGAGGGGATGGGTGGATGGGGAGGGGTGAGGCTGAGGGCTGATTGGAAGGGATTGGGATGGGAAGGGGAGGGGAGCAGGGGGATACATTGATGGAGATGACATTTTTAATGAAAATAAAATAAAATAATTCAAAGCTAAAGAGCAAACAAACAACAACAAAAAAGATGAACAGGCTACATTTCACAACCCCAGAGAAGACAGGCAGAATGGAGGACCCTAAGAGGGATACACGTGAATTGCCCCAGGAAGAAGACATGTGTTACAATGAGGTTTCTTAACCCTCAGTGGCCAGAGGTCCAGACCCATAGACCTGCCACCCCAGACCCTTTAGCCACCTGCCACTGCTTAGGCTCCCAAAATGACTCAGAAGCTTATATAAAGTTCATGCTGTTTGGCCTATGGCTCAGACACATTGCTAGCTAGCTCTTACATCTTAACTCAACCCATTCTCATTAATCTGTCTGCCACGTGGCCCGTGGCTCACCTGTGTTCCTTACATGTTTCTTCTCTGGGCAGCTGTCTCAGTCTTTCTCTGACTCCGCCCTTCCTTTCCTATCTATTCTGATTCTCCACCTACTTCTTCTATGATGCCTGTCATGGGCCAAAACAGCTCCTTTATTTAAAGATTTGATATTCACAGCATACAGAAAGACATTCCCACATCAGACATGGTTAAGATCTCCTGGGTAAACTGGGAGGGGGTGTAGAGGAAAGAGGATGGGGTGGGAACATGAGGGTTCGAGAAGGCCAACTTGGGGTAAGGACAGAGATCAGCAATGAAAGCGATATCCCGACAGAGTGAACCAACAAGGAGGTCCAGGTAAGACTCCCAGCAGTGCAGGAGAGGGTGCCTGGACTACCCTTCCTCCACAGTCATATTGGTGATCACCCTAATTGTCATCATAGAACCTACATCCAATGACTGATGGAAGCAGATGCAGACACCCACAGCCAAGCGCTTAGCCGAACACCTGGAGTTCAGTTGAGGCAAAGCAAGAACAACTAGAGGAGCAGGGGAGGGTCAGGAGCACAATGGAGACATCCACAGGGACAGCTGACCCGAGCTAATGGGAGCTCACAGACTCTGGACTGACTGCTGGGGAGCCTGCATGGGACTGAACTAGGCCTCTGAATGAGGATGACAGTTGCTGTAAAATCAAGCTGGCTATGGGACCAGGAAGTATCCTGGGTACCTGAACTGGCTTTTTGGATCCTGCTCCTAATGGTGGGATGCTTTGCTCAGCCTTGATACAAGAAGGAGAAGATGGGTCCTCCCTCAACTTGGTATGTTAGTCTGTGTTGACTGCTCAAGGGAGGCCTTATCCCCTTAAAGGAATATGTGAGGAGAGGGGAATGAAGGAAGGTGGGGAGGGAGAAGGTAGGGGGATCGGGAGAAGGGAAGAGAGAGGGAACAGTGAAGGGTATGTAAAAGGAATTTTATTAAGAATTGAAAAAATATTTTTAAAAAGATGTAAAGCTTTCAGATACTACTTCAGTACTATGCCTGTCTGTGTCACACCATGACAATCAAGGACTAACCCTCTAAATCTGTAAGCAAACCCAAGCCCCTAATTAAATGCTTTCTTTTATAAGAAAAAAATGAGAATCTCAAATCCATACAGTGACTACAATGTTTGTTAACATTGCCCCTAAACAATATTTTGTGCCTTCTCAGGCTCTGAAGCGAAGCCTTATTCTCCCATACAATGGTATCTGAATATGGAGATTTGTGGAGTCATTGTATTTGAGTAAGTATATAGGGTAGACTGTTCAGGGTTTGAAATGATCCACAAACTTCTCTTGCTTTACATTATTGTTGTTTTGAACTTCATGGAAATAACCAAAGGGGGGAGGGTGTGCGTGTGCGTGTGCGTGTGCGTGTGCGTGTGTGTGTGTGTGTGTGTAAGGATATTATGTGACAGATGGGATAATGGTGTGTCTGGGGCAAACTGGTATACTTGGGTCCATTTGCGAGATCTCATCTAAAAATAAAACTTTTTTTTTAAATCTGGGAGTATCAAACATAAGATGGAATCATCAGTGACACAATTTTTGTTCCTATTGCTAAGATCATTGCCATTTCATTCTCAGCTAAACTAACGTCTCTTGGCAATGCACCTAAGCGAACTCAAAGGAAAAGAACACCATTTGGGAAATAGAAGATTAAGCACACAGAGGAGAGTGTCACAGACCTTAGATGCTCTTTAATTATTGGCAGCTGACACAACGTCATGGGTTTCTTGTTACACTTTTGAGGATTTTACTTAGTGCATTGAAGGTTTGGGGGAGTTTGTTTTGTTTTGTTTTTCCACAACAGAAATAGAAATTCATGTTGTATGAGGTTTCTGGCCCAGACTTCCCAGCCTAGCCTCGTGGCCCGGACTTTCAGACACACAGTCCCAATGAGACATACAAACGCTTACACTAATTGTACACTGATTGACCTGGGGCCCAGGCATAAAACTTGCTAGCTCTAGCTCTTAATCTAACCCATGACTCTTATCCTGTTCAGCCATGCGGCTCGGTACCTTTCTCAGAGCAGCATAGTTGTCCTCTGCATCTTCTGGCTTGTCTGGCAACTCTGTGGCATTTATGCTCTGTTCTTCCTGTTCCCAGAGTTTTCTTAATCTGGTAGCCCTACCCACACTTCCTGTCTGCCTTTGGCCAATCACTGCTTTTTATTAAACTGGTAGGCAGGACAATTATTTACAATGTAACATTATAAATCCACTACAAATCCACAAGCATGTAAAGGTACAAACTCTAATCTAAGTAGTGAGGGAATCTGAACTGCTACCTAACGTAGCCCAGGGATGGCCAAAATCATTCAGTTTTCCTTTTAAGAAATTTTTTTTCCAAAACTTGATTCATTATTCTAATATCAGATGTTTTACACTGACACCTAGATTTCTGTTCTCATTTTTTTAAAAAAAAAATGTGTGTGTGTATATGTGTGTGTGTGTGTGTGTGTGTGTGTGTGTGTGTGTGTGTGTGTGTGTGTGTGTGTGTGTGATGTGAGGAGTACATGTATGAGGACAGATGGCCAGAGTCCAGAAGAAGACATCAGATTCCCTGGCACTAGAATTACAGGCATTTGTGAGACTCCTGACATGGGTACTGGGAACTGAACTCAGTTCTGATCCAGAGCAGTATGTACTCTTAACCTCTGACCCATCTCTCCAGCCCCTTTGTTTTCATTTAAAAGCTTAGAATATGGCTGAGTAATACTGCATTTTTTTCTTTCTTACAGGTCCTTTGCATATATGTTATGGCTTCCAGTTGGGTTTTTAAGGAACTCCTGAGTTCATGAGACACATGTGAGAGCATGTATGTCTCTGAATCAACATGTTTCTGGTGCTATTTCTTTGCCTCCTTTTTTTTATTTTGTTGGTTGTTTTATCATATTCTGATTTGAATTTTGTCTACCTTATTTTATTTTATTACTATTTCGTACATGCTTGTTTGTTTTCTGATGAGAGACAGAAAGAGTGTGGATCTAGATGGGAGGGATAATAGGAAGGGCCTGAAAAGAGGGGAAACCATAATCATAATTTTTTTGAAAGAAAAATCTAATTTCAATAAAAAGCCTAGAATATGACAATAATGGAGTGACATTATCCCGTGGTGACAGCTGAGTTGAGCAGAAGCCCTGCCAATGTACAATTCTCACTGCCACTTTAGACACAGCAAACACACCTGCTGAGCTATGTGCTGCGGGAAATGAAGGGAAAAGCAATCAGATCTACATGCAGCAATTTACATGGGCAGAGGCCGTTGTTACTGAAAGAACTCACATGAAGAGGGAACTAAATCACCAGAGAGTACGTCAATCAATGTTTCCAGAAGTATGAAAGGCAAAGAAAATATCTGATGACCTTCAAGGAGAATGCAAGGGTATTTTTTTTCTTTTCCATACAAATTGCCACAAAGTCATAACTGCGTATGAAAATGAGGCTGAAAATAACACCACATAAGGCTGGGACAGCATAGATAAATTGATTATGTATCAAGAATCTTTAAAGAGTGCCCAGTTCCTATCAAATACTTAATAGATACAGACTGTAATCATTATCATTTGGTAATATGAAGACAAAAAATGAGCAAATCAGACGTCACAGTATCTGTCTAGAGCAAGACAGCTGAGTGCAGCCAGCATATCTGTCTTTTTGCCTTTTGTTCTTATGGGGTTACATGTTAATAATAATGCAATTGTTTGTAGTTTCCAGTGACAAAAAGCTGTTTTGGATTCTTTGTGCTCAAATCATGCTACAGGACAAGCAGTGTTTCTCCACTCTGCTCACTGCCATCACCTACCGTCCTGAAGAGAATGGATACAAACAAACTAATCTAGCAAGCAACTTTTTTCATGTGATATAAAAGGTTCCCTGTAACTGTGCTGTGCCATATAAATGATGGTTCTCCTCTGCAAATAGTGCCTATCAACTGGAAACCATATTTATGTACAGAGATAAACAGGGCATTATTTTGAAGTCTTGGTTTGGTATAAACACTGTGGTCTCCTGAATTTTTAGATTTTTGAAACGGTAAACAAAAAGGGAAATCTTCACAGCTATTGTTTAAGACACAAGAGGAAAAGGAATTAAAAATCCTTTAGCAGGGTGATTAGTCAAGCTTTACATAATAGAGCAGCATTGGAAATGCTATTTAAGAAAAATAAAAGTTTTGGCATCTATGCATTTATTTTCTATTAGGGATTAAATTAATAGTATTATTTTTCTAATAATCTTGTTCTCCTGTCAATGTTTAGTTCAAATGTGTAGTGCTTCATGCACAATAAAATACAACTGTATATCACTTATATGCAAACGTCTTCCATAATATTCTAACACTGATCTTTTTTAAAGCTGAGATAAAGCTTGTCATCTTTATGGCAGCTGAAACATCAGCTTGGTAACCTTAACCATAATTGATGTTTAGAGTTGCAGGTGGTCTTGAAAAATTTATTAAGCTGTAATTAAAACAGACAGTTTTGAATGAGAACTGATAACTCTGTATTTTTAAACTCTCTTTTTCTCCAAGAAATTTATAACAGGGGATTGAGAGAAATGGTGGAAGGGTGCTTGGGGATGGGAACTTACGTATATACAGACTGACACACTCAAAATTGTTCATGAGAAAAATAATTGGATGTGCATATCCCTGTGGTTTATTAATGAACACTCTTGAGATGCTGATTTAGGGGAAAAAAAAAGCCTTGCTTCCCAAAGTGTTTCTTAACTGTTCAAAGTCAGTAAGGACATAGTACCATGTGAATATGAATTTGCTATTTCTGCGAAAACTTGTTATATTTACTTCTATGTATTACTATAAAAAGAGATAAAACCTATAATCTACTGAAAGAATACTATCAGGAGATGATTGCTAAATGGCCCCCTCAGCATTTTCCACTTCCCAACACATTATTACATGGACTGGCATTTTAAGTTAATTGTCAGATACATGTAAGGCCTCTCAAAGTCTCCGTGCAGAATTGGAAGCAAAACATGACCTGTGGTCAATTTCCACCCTCCAGCATGGTCATGGATAGTTAGTTCACCCCAGAGCCACAGGACAGCTCCCAGGCCACAGGCACACCAAAAGCTGATTCACCTATAATCCTGGGATGGCCTTGGCTTGGAGAGAGTTTATCATGCTGTCTCTCAAGCTCTCTTTAGTGGTGCTAGATTTCCAGGAGACAATGGATGGTGGAGCATCTCCTAACGTTAGAGGATAAATATGCCCTTCTGTATGTTTCCCACTTACAAAGCACAAGCCCATCCTTAGTTTGAGCAGCAACCACAAAGGAGCTGCCCCTTTCCCTGCATTACACATGGTGCTTTTCTCCTCTGCTGCATTTCCTGGAAATATCACCCACGAGGAAAGACAGCTACTGCAGAATGAACATCTCTACCAAAAGGTAACCTGACTGGGCTATATGAAAAATACAGATTGTGAGGAAGAATTCCACTTAAATCAGCATCTAAGTCTTCCTGCACCCTGGCACAGTGCTCTTTATGAAGAAGGATACTAGGCACTGAAAAGTTTCTGCAAGGGCAAATCAGGTAAAACATAAATAGATTATTTTGTCCAGTCATTGGGCCTGATAAACTCCAACAAATATCTTGCAGGCACACAATACTGCCCTGTGTAATTCAGTAAGAAGAAGTTCAGGCATGCCCATGACATTCCTGGTATTTCCATACTGCTTATTGTGATTATTTTTAGCATGCCCTAATAGAATGGTTAGCTTCATTAAAAACTGTATTCAACTCACACACAATACAAAATACAAAAGCATAGTGTTCAATTTTCAGCTAAAAAGCCACAGTTAAACAATTAGTTAAACAATTACTAATAATATGATTTCTTGACTGACCTTTCCTAATGACCTAACCAAATTCAATGGTAATTTATCCCAGAGCCTTTTAAATGTTCAAAATTTATTTATAAACTTTCTCTAAAGTCTGAGATTATTCTACAATGGAAATAAAATGTCTTTAGACTTGAAATATTAAAATAACACTCTATAATAACACAAATGCTAAGCAACAGTGCTTGACATTTTAAACAATGCCATTCAGCATAATCTTCAATTAAAATATTATGTGACCCCCAAAGAGCACACAGAACTTCTGCTAATAGGTTGTAATTATCCACAACCTTGATGCCGCTTAAGACATGGTAGGGATGCTTGCATGTCATATGGTATACAAAATTAATTCCTACGTGATCTGGTCCAGGTATATCTGTCAAGACTGCCAGCAGGTATTTATAAGAGGGGAAAAAAATAACCTACCTTATTCCACTATGACTAGAACCCTCTTTCATATGCATTTTTGACACATTAAGCTGTCAAAATTAATTATAATACAATTAAAAGAATAAAGGCTAAACAATAAACTACAATAGTGTTCTCTCACACTGAAGCTTAACTGATGTGGGATGTCTTTCTGTATGCTGTGAATATGCTTCATTACCATTTGCTAATAAAGAAGCTGTTTTGGCTTATGGCAAGGCAGCTTCGAGGCAGGCCGGAAATTCAAGCAGAGATAAAGACTAATGAGTGCAGAGTCTGAGAGACTGCGGGCTGCCACCCAGACAGCAAGATATGATGGAACACAGGTAAAGCCCACAGAACACGTGGCAATACACAGATTAATAGAAATTGGTTGAGTTAAGTTGTAAGAGCTAGATTATAATGAGCCTGAGCCATAGGCAGTTTGTAATTAATATAAGCCTCTGAGTAATTATAAGCAGCTGCAGGATTGAGGGTGGGAGAACTTTGTCCTGCCCAGGATAGGACAGGAAACCTTCAATATGTGTCTTAGATCTTAGATCATCGACAGGAATTAAGAAGTAGATACTGTAACTTGGAAGTTCTTGGCAAGGATTATGGCTGGTATTCGGGCAGTTTGGATTTCTATCTTTGGACACAAGTATTTGAAAGAAGGCAAGTTAATCTTTTTCTCAAAATAAGAAAAAAGTATCTAATAATAAAAGCTATTGATTCTCCCAACTGTGGGGGGGGGTGGAACTGAAGCTCCATGTGGCTGGACATAGAGAAAGTCTACCTATCTATATGTTCATTAAACATCTTTGTAGCCATATATTATCACATGCTGATGCCTCTTGTTGCGTGCAAAATGAAATGAATAACTTTTGTTGAAAATGTCTTAGAAAACACATCTAAGAATTTCAATATAGTATTATTCTTCCTTAAATTTCTATAAAAATTCACCCTCACTGTCAGTACAAGATAACTCATCAAGAGGATCAATGTGGTCAATTTGTTTGGCTAGAAACTTGCAAATGTTCATGAAGGTATAAACTGATTTATTAAACTTGATATTTACTTCTTTTTTTCTTTATTGTTTGCTCTAAAAATATTTTTCTGATAAAATTCAGTGTTAAGTCCATAGCTGAGTAAATAAATCAAAGCCCTCAAATTTTCAAGTAGCTCTAAAGACAATTTCTCAAAACATGTTAAAGGCAAGAATCACTAAAAGACTATTCTAGATGTCCACTTAAACTTTTTAATGTAATCTGCTTACATTCAGCAGCCCACTTTTATATTTAAAATTATCTCCCTTGACAAATAATATTGAGATTCCATATTATAAAAACCCTTTCCATCAGTGCCCACTTTTATAATATCTAAGGGCAAAGTGATTGATAGCCTAGAACTTATCACCATGTGCTCTTATTTGTGAGAATATGTCCTCTTGCATTATTAACCTAGAACATATCATCAGGTTCTGTGGTTTGTAAGAACATGTGTCCTGACTTTGATAACCTAGGACTTATCATCATGTGTTGTGGCTTGTGAGAACATGTCTCTTACATTGGTGTCTTAGATCTTAGACTATCCACACAAAATGAAAAGTGAGAACTGTAATTTGCAAGTTTCAGGCAAGCAATGATGTAGGGGTATTGTGTTGTTTCATGGTAAATAACTGTCCCACCCACTGGTTTAATAAAAAGCACTGATGGGCCAAAGGCAGGCAGGAAGTGTGGGCGGGGCTACCAGACTAAAAACTCTGAGAACAGATAGCACAGAGCAGAACTTCAGAGAGAAGCCAGAAGAAGCAGAGGATAACTATGCTGCTCTAAAGAAAGGTACTGAGCCGCATGGCTGAACAGAAAGAATCATGGGTTGGATGAAGGGTAGAGAGCTAGCAAGTTATATGCCTGGGCCTGAGACTGATCAGCCGAAACTATTGAAAGCATCTGTGTGTCTCTGTGGGACTGTGGTTCTGTGGGTCTGCGGGTCATGGGTCCTAAATCTTGAGGTTAGGCCTGAAAAGTCCAGCCAGAAACCTCATACTACAAATGGCGCCCAACATGGGGCAAATATACCCCCATAAAGCCACAGAAAGCTTAAAAAATGGCCTAGAGCCCAAAGCATCTTCTAAGTTGTGTCTCTTACGTGAGCTGTGGTACAGAGACACCCTGGTGAGGCACGTGGGCTTGAGCTACAATGGCGGGCTTTTGGAGTGCAGATTAAGGTATAAAATGGCTTGTTCCTGAAGTCTCACAGGAGCCTAGATGTAAGCAAAACATTGTAAATGATGTATTTAAGGTTTCTGTTCATAAGGACAAAAAGGGAACAGAGCCAAAGATGGCTTCTTAGTGTTGATGTTTTCATGATCAGCTCTGTTTGCCAGAGGCAAAGTGAGGCTTGGCTTTTTTTTAAAAAAAGAAGCTTCCCGATTCAGCCTTAGAGGCAAAACACTTGTGAGTCTTTTAAGAGGCCCTGCTGCCAAATACTTAAATGGACTTAATGAGCAGCAAATGGCAAAGCTTTACTTTATATGGACCCTAAAATTCCCAGAGTAGCTGGGTTAAAAAGATAAATTCTATGAAGTTAGACTAGGAGCTGGGTGGAGCCAACCACCAGTCCTACCAACTTTGAACCTTGGCAGATTAAAGGTGTGTTCAGAAATTGAAAGAAATAGAAGAATCCTTGGCATATTAAACGTGTGTTCAGAAATTGAAAGAAAAAGAAGAATCTTTGTCAGATTAAACATGTGTTCAGAAACAGAAAAAAATAGAAGAATCTGGGTGGAGTCAATCACCCTAGCCAAGCAAAGGTGTGGTCAGAGACAGAAAAAATTAAGAAATAAATATACAGTAAAGACAGTTTTTTGTAAAAAAAAAAAAAAAAAAAAAAAAAAAAAAAAAAAAAAAAAAAAAAAGTCTAAGTGGTTTAGAGTGTGTTGAAAATATAGATACATAGGCTTAGAGAAAGAAGAGAAAAGGTAGTGAAAGCCTTTAGAAAAGAAATAGAGTAAAATAAATAAATAAATAAATAAATAAATAAATAAATAAATAAATAAATAAAATGCCACGTAAAGATGTAAAATACAAAG
The DNA here is from genome assembly GCA_033318265.1 of Phyllotis vaccarum. NCBI lineage: Eukaryota > Metazoa > Chordata > Mammalia > Rodentia > Cricetidae > Phyllotis > Phyllotis vaccarum. The sequence continues at coordinate 54,280,302 of JARWLC010000014.1, forward strand.
AATGTCTGGATACTGTATATTATTGTCTATCTTTAAGCTTCTTGACTGAAAATGACTTAGTAAAAGCTGATAAAATAAAGTTGATTATAATTGCTGTTAGAATAATTAACCTATATATTTTGTAAATGAGTTGATTTTAAAACTGATATCCAAATATATGCTACTTTGGAGAAGAGGTTTTCTTTTTATTTTCACAGAAAATGAGAGGCTGTGGATTTATTCCTGGATAAAGAACATAAAGTTTGATAAAGGAAGGCCCCCTGAAAAATCTCCAATGGAAATGGATGAACCAGATGATTTAGCATTTCAGAGCACCTCTGTGAAGTTTCCCAAGCTCTATATCCAGAACAACTTCAAGGAGACTGGCTGAGATGACCCAGCCTTAGAGACTTCTCTACTAAAGACTTGTCCATAATCCTAAATTTTCCTTTGGATTCCTATGGGATTGCCAGCATCCCCATTCAGCAGGAAGTAGCCTAGAGAACGACGCCCACATTCCCAAAACATGGATTATGGATGTTTGTGTTTATTTACAGTGTTGTTTATAAGTTGTTATACACAAAGGGGGAAAGAATATTAGATATGGAGTTCTTTTTGTTTTAAAAGGAGAAAAGAGGATATGTAGGGGTATTGTGTTGTTTCATGGTAAATAATTGTCCCACCCACTGGTTTAATAAAAAGCGCTGATGGGCCAAAGGCAGGTAGCTATGTTGCTGTCCTCTCCCAAATTTTGGAAGCCACTACTTCCATGTACTTCTGACTTTCAAGTGATATATCTTCCTTCTCAGTTCTTGAAGGGGTTGAAGAATAGATATTTAAGGTTACTAACTCATAATAATTCCTATTGTACATAGTCTTAGTTTAGAGCCTTCTTAGTTAGACAAAAGGGGGAGATGTAGTGGGATTCAGGTATCAGCTGATAAGGTCCTAAGATGCTTATCCAGGGTCCTGAGCTCCTGGAGGGGGTGTGGTCAACCCGATTGATAAGGGGTTGCTGGAACACGGGGAGGCATCTTCCTGGTTCCTGGCTATTGGAGAGACCGGATCAGAATCCATCGTCCGTCCATCGCTCGTCCATCACTTGGATACTCCAGTCCCTGTTTAGGTGCCACTATAAGCTGTTACTAGTATCGTGAGTGTTGATTGATATTCTAATAAATATTAATCTTGGACTGGTGCCTTGTAAGTAAAACTCCGCCTACACAATGATGATGGCTAGTATTCTGGCAGTTAGTCCTTGGGAAGGACAAAGAAGAAAGGAACTATTTGAGTCACATAATCTTTATCTCAGTCACACTAGTGACACAATATTTGTACACTCTTTTCTATTACATTTTAATGTGTGATAAGGGATTGAAATCTGTTTGGAAATAATATTTCACAAATTTTTTATTTAAACACTTATAAATGGAATAGTGTTTAAATTTTATTCCAATTAATTTAAGAAAGAATATAGAGCAAAAGATCAACAAGACCAACTCAAAGTATAAAGAAGAGCTGTGGTACAATCACTGTAAATTATTCTGACACTGTAAGTATGGTTTTAAAACAATAACAATAATTCCATAATAAGAAAGATACTCATAATATAGTAAATACCTTCTTCACCTGGTAATCTAGTTAAAGCATATAAATGTTACAAACATTAGAAAAATACTAAACTTGTTGCTACTTTGATATAAGATCTTTATATCAATAAATTTCATATTAAAACTCTGACATGCTACTACAATAAGTATTGTTTACAAAATAAGTTAGTCATTGTGACTTTCACTTAATGGAAATCATAACACAAAAAGTCACACCTCACCAAAAAATGTGGGAGAATAGTTTTTCCAACTTTAAAACTTTACATAACATTGGTGGTGAATTAGAAAGCAATACTTTTAAGTCAAATATACTAGGCGAAAAATTAAATTAAAATTTTATTTTCCTCATGCTAAGTAATATCACAATAATATTTACATGATCAAAAAGTAATTAAAATCTAGTAAACCAAAAAAATGCTTAGATAAAAGTTAACTACATCTATCAGGTAGTAAATTGATGAAAATATATTATTTTATGAATCCTATAAAGCTTTTCTAAAGTTGGAGAGATGGTGTAGTGACTCAGAACAGTTGTTGTTATTTTAGAGGACCTGTGTTTACTTTCCAACAACAGCAGCGTGAGAGTCATTTGAAACTACAGTTCTGGGGTATCTGTCTTCTGACCTCCATGAGCATTAGGCTTGCAATCAGTACACTTACATTCAAGCAAAAAAAAAAAAAAAGTTTATACACATAAAATTAAAATAAATAAACTTTTTTAAATGTTTGTCTTAATTTTTCAGCTTTTTACACAGACATTTTTGTGTTCATGTTCTATAAATATATTTTGTGAGTAAATTAGTATTTGTCAACTTTATAATCTTTTTGTTTAAAAAAAACCTTCAAAACATATAATCTCTAGCTTCCATTCTGAAGGTCAGAGGTTGTTTCAGTCTCTTGACCGAGACTGTCCAGTTAGGTAGGCAGTCAGGGGGTCAAGGGGAAGAAAGAGACAGGAAGGGCAAAAGTTCAGTTGAGAGGAGCAGATATAGCCACAGCGGGAGAATGGAATATAAGTGAGTGAGACCGACTTGGGGAGCACAGAAGAGAGCAGTATGGTGTGGCTGGCACTTCACTCAAGCACCACTAATAATGCCATCAAATGGGGTTGGAACACAAAATGTGATCCAAACATGCAGCAAAGTTGTGACTCATGCTGTGACATGACGACCCTAAAAGCATCATGCTAAGTTTTAAAAGGCAAGAAGCAGAAGACACAGTGGTATGGTTTGGTTTTCATAAGACAGCCTGTGTAGGTAAATTCCTAGAGATGGAGGGTTGATTCAAAGTTACCAAGGACCAAAGGAATGAGAAAGTAAGAGTGGAAAATAACTGAATATTTCTTTGAGAATGTTCTTTGAGAAACATTTTGGACCACTGACATCTGTAATAGTAATATGATATGCTTTTATTTATCATTTGAGAATTTCATACAGGTACACAATGAAATATGATCTAACTCCCACCAGATTTCATCAACAGGATACCTCCCAAATTCATGTATTCTTCTTTTCTTATTTTAATTAAATCACTAAGTCCAGTTAATGCTCCCAGTAAATGCATGGATGTGAGGCCATCCAGTAGCGCACAGGCAGCCTACTAGCCAGACTACCAAAGAGCAATGCTTCACCCTCCACACTAGCTATGAACTACCAAGAGCCTTTCCATAAGGGGTGGCGATTCCAAGAAAAATTCTCTCATCTGTGCTGAAATTTTCACTGGATTGACCTCATGCAGGTTATGTGCACATAAACACAGCTGCTCTAAGGTCCTCTGTGCAATAACCTCAGCAAGTCTAGAAGATAGCATTTTACAGCACCCCAGCCCACCCTCCAGCTCTAACATTCTTTCCGTAATTCTCCCTAGGCCTTGGTAAGTAAGTAAGGTGACAACAATGTCCCATTTAGGGATGAAGACTCATTGCCTCTTATTCTTGGTACTTGACAAATTATGGTTCTCTGTATTGAGTACTGAAAACTAAACTTCTCTGAACAAGGCAGCGAATAACTCCCATCTGAGGCTGTAAACATGAATATTTAGAAACCAGTTTGACAACATGGTAGCTTACAATTAATAATACTCTTTTAACCAAGCCAAACAAAGGCCTTGAAAGCCAAAATGGCAGTTCTGAAAGGTATCCACAGCCACAAAAAGAAAATGATCTGGCCTACATGTCACCTATCTTTCAGGGGCCCAAGACCCTGGGGCTCCAGAGGCAGCCCAAATACCGTCAAAAGAGCATACACAGGAAGAACAAGATCTGCCACTATCCTATCATCAAATTCCCCAACCACTGAGTCCACAATGAAGAAGACAGAAGACAAGTACACCTTGTGTTCATCGTGGATGTGAAGACCAACAAGCATCAAACAGACTGTGAAGAAATTCTATGACACTGATGTGGCCAAAGTCAACACCCTGCTATGACCCAAAGGAGGGAAGATGGTGTATGCTCAGATGACTCCTGATTATGATGTTCTGGAAGCTGCCAACAAAATTTTAATTGACTAAATTGAGTCCAGTTGGCCAATTCTAAATGCACTTTTTTTCACTATAAAAATATATTAAAGCAGTTATTCTTCTGGCACAAAAGAAACCTAAAGATCAAAAAAGAGACCTAAAGCTCTCTACACTTTCCAGGTACAGGTCCAAAATGCCTAGTCAACATTTCACTGAGTTGACAAACACATACTCAAGTAGATTAACAGTTGTGCTGCTTTCAAGTAAATCATCAAAGTATCCACACTCTTGGGTGTGTGAGGATTAAAAATAATTCCAGCATCATAGAGCCTATAACCTCCTCAGACATGGGATTTTGTGGTTTGTTTTGTATCAAGTTTGCAGTAGCAAATAAGTACCCTCCTATAAATCAGGCCTCAGATCCAATCATAAAATGGTTTGTCACCCTGAAATAGTTATGTCACCATGGTCAGGTGGGAACATCATCTCTGGTTCTTACCCAGCACTGGCTAAGATCACTGATGTGTTTTCTCTCCCAGAGGCCTGTAGAGTGTTTTCTGGCCCTATGAAAGGTAGCCATCAGAGAGGTCATTTCCTGTTTATTTTAAGGTTTGTTTTTTGTTTTTTGTTTTTTTTTTGCATTCTATAATCAAGTGTATGGGAGCCTTACTGAATATTTTTGTTTCTTTTCTGATGCTGTGATAAAGAACTGACCAAAACCTGTTTGGGGGCCCAAAGGGTTTACACAACTTATAATTCCACATCAAAGCCCATCGTTGTGACAGTGAAGTCAATGCAGCCTTGGAATCCTGGGCAAAAATAGTTGGGAGTGAAACTGGAAAGGAGGAAGTGATGGAACAGTCCTCCAGAGGAAGAGAAGAAAGACCTGGCAAGAGGAGAGAGGACATATTGGCATTTTCTCCTTAAATTTATTCTTGTTCTCTCTCTCTCTCTCTCTCTCTCTCTCTCTCTCTCTCTCTCTCTCTCTCTCTCTCTCTCTCTCTCACACACACACACACACACACATTTCTCCTTCCCTCTCTCTCTCTTTCTCACTATTGATCTCTGTATATATGTCTATAGATGATAGATGATAAATGTATAGATAGAGATACAGATATATATCTTATATCTTCAGTGACAAGTTTAATACCCAGACCTCATACATGTTAGCCAAATGCTCCTGGACTGGTATGTAGGAGCATTATCAACCATGCTTTGTAGTGAACAAGGGTGACACATAAATGCCTCCCTCCCTCAGAATGGGCCAGATTATAACAGCAACTATTTAAAACACAATTCAGATGACGGTTATAAATAACTTTGAGTACCATGAATGCAATCATCCCAGGGTGTTAAGTCTGGGCTGAGTCATTAATCCTCACACACCCGAGAGCATCAATACTTTGCTCATTTATTTGAAGTGGCACAACTGCTAATAATCTACCTGCCTATCCATTTGCCAACTTGGTGAATTATTGAAGAGGCATTTTGGACCTCTGCTTTCTGCACCTGGGAAGTGTAGAGAGCTTGAGCCTCAGGCCTTTTTTGTGCCAAAAAAGCAATTGCCTTAGCACTAACACAGACACTTGCATTTAACATGTGAAGGATTTCTGTTTGAAAGTACATCCAATTAAATAAAAACATCCTAAAACCTCAAACTTACTTCTCACTTATTAAAAAATCTACTGTTGGCAGAGATGCTCTGAACCATTTCTGTCTGCTTTTTTTCCCCATCAATATCTGATTTAATGTAACAGGTACTGCTGAAAGCAGCCACATTCGCTGGCTGTACCAGCCAAAGCTTGCTGATGTGCGCCGTGGGGAAAGGCCTTTAGAGGAGCTGGCATCTGGCCATCAAGTCCATGGTTTGGAAGCACCCTCAAAATTAATCCTCACTCCACTTTCATTCATTAGATAGGGCTGCCAAACTGGTGTTCTTCTGCTGAGGCTAATCATGTGATGAAAGCCAGGGATAAAACCACAACCTGGGGAAATAATGAAAGAATAGAAGAAAATATATGCTTTCCTGGATTGGAGTTTTTCAATTTTCTCAGCCAGCCTGCTCAACTCATAATTGGCTCCTCATTCACAACAGCTGAGTGCTGGAGATTGATTGTGGTGGCAGAGGTCAAGGAATAGAGAGAACAAAGAGAATACCATCTCTGTCAGAGGCCCTTCTAAACACATCTGAAGTTGAAAGAAAAAAAAAAAACAGAAGAGGGACCCATCACAAAATGTTCACCACACCCAAGGTTGCTTTCTTACACATGCAAACAGAGCTACCTCTCAAATCAGAGCTACCAGACCAATATTACCATTCTTGTTATCACAAGCCTGTTATGTTAACAACACTAAAATCTGTTCCCTAGCAAAATTACACTGAATTTTGGAACATTTAGCCTATTTACAGAATAAATTTTGAACTAAAACCAAGAAAATAAGAAAAATGGAAGAGTGTGTGTGAGCTAACAGCTATCCTAAATAGAAGGACGGTATCTTATTATCTCTAAGTGTGATGGACCTAATGATATAGACATGTATAACACGCATGCCACTATTGCACCAATGAACATATCATGCCAGGCCAGTTGTTATTGTCCCTTACAGGAGTCACAAGGAGGTAAGCCTAATTGTTACTTTATCCTTCATTAGCTGCATCATATCTTTCAGCATTTTGAAAACTGGCTGGTAAGGATGAAGCTTCTAAGTGATACTAGTTTGATCTCTCCATGTGTCTACAGTTCTTCTGACACACTTAATGTAACCACTTTGCCCTCCTGGGATGCTGCTGAGGAATTGTGTGTGTGTGTGTGTGTGTGTGTGTGTGTGTGTGTGTGTGTGTGTGTGTGTGTGTGTGTGTGTGTATGTGTGTGTGTGTGTCTGTCTGTCTGTCTGTCTGTCTGTCTCTCTGTCTGTCTGTGTTATAGTTATAGTTATACTTGATTTCCTCTGGGTCAGTGAGGCTTTAGTGTCTTGTTAGCCTCTATGTCTACATATATCTACTACAGAGACCTGGTTCAGTCTCTCATTACTGTTGTTTGGGATGAGCAGGGACCATTTTCTTTTAGCTTGTAATTGTATCTATTTCTTAAGGCCTAGCCATGGGTCCATGCACCATTAATGGTATGGAGCTCAATCTATACACATTTCCTTCCTTTCCCTTCTTTAATACCATTTCTAACGAAACAGTCTTCACAACCCTCCGTCTTCAGAGAATGAACATCTTGTTTTAAAAGCTGTTATTAGAATCTTCTCATTTGAATTAAAATGAAGGGAAACACACTACTTATCATCTGTCCTGCACCATACAGTGTACCAATTATTAGCAACACACAGGACAGTAGACAGTATACATTGTCTTTGATAATCTCCCAAATTCATCTTACTAAACTCTAAAAATAAATGCTAAGTCAAGGAGAAAAACAGAATGATAATCTTACTGCATATTCTGTAATAATCAGACATTTTTTTTGTACTCGAAGTCAGTGAGAGCTGAAACTATAGAAAGTTGTATCCTAGAAACCACACGTACTTCTTGTTTCTTACTATAGATAAAATAGATGCTTTGTAAGTACTGAAAGAAGTTGTAACATTGAGATGATACTGAGATATGTTTGAAGAGCATGAAATACTATGTATCTGCTGCTGTCTCCTCTGAAAAGTTTATTTATTAAATCACTCAACTCTATATACTTAACTTTGAGATGTGCTCTAAAAAAAAATGTAATTAGCCAAGAGTTATACCTGTCACCCAAGAGTTCTGAGCATTTTTCCATCAGTGTCTCCAAAGAGACAAGATTTGAGTGTCTTTGTTCACAGATGAGTATTTGTTCATATGAAATTAACACTATAGATTCTATATCTCTAAACATTTTAGAAAGCAGGACTCCATACCCAACTGTTTTCATGTGTACATTCTATTTTAAAAAGAAGAAAAAGGAACAAATTGAAGCCAGTTTTAGAGTTCAGTGGAACTAATGTCAAAAAAACAGAACCCAAAGTGTGTTTTCAATAATCCCAATGGTTTGGTGACTCTTCATGGGCCAAGAAATGGAATTTGATGATGGGAGTCTATAGTGGTAACATGGCTAATTGATTTAAAGTTATTGTTTCAATTATGCATTGAAAGAAATTTTTGCTGTTGAGGCAAATTTGCTCTCCACACCATTTTATTGAAATAAAATAACTAGTCCAAGCTGGCCAAGGTCCAGTTCAAATTTTGAGGGGAAAATGTGTTGAAATTATTTTAGTAGTTTATAATCATATTTCCCCATTCATATAACTTTGCCTCTATTAAGGGGATTTAAGAAGTGTTAAACACATGAGGCAGCCATAGTTTTCTCAGAACAAAGAGCTCAGGCATGTGAGGATGTGTCTTCAAGTATTGTCTACTCAGTGCTTTGTGTAGATAAACTAACTCATTCTCTGTCTATCATCTATCTATCTGTGATCTGTATCTATTTATATACATATCTATCATATCTATCTAGCTGTGATCTATATCTATTTTACCTATCACCTATCTATCTACCTATCATCTGTCTATCATCTGTCTCTGTATATCTGGCTAGTTATCTACCTCTCTCTATCCCTCTCTGTATGTTTTTCTATGCTCCTCCTGTGGTGTGTGTGTGTGTGTGTGTGTGTGTGTGTGTGTGTGTGTGTGTGTGTGTGTGTGTATGAAATAAAATAGGCAAAGTCAATCTGAAAATGTTAGAATAGATTTTGCTTGAATGGCTTTTCTAGAAATACATATTATTCATCAAAACATAATTTTAATTTAATAATGTCTGATTAAAACAGTATCATTTAGTTCTGATAAACAAAAGAAAGCAAAGAAAATGTAAATTACTTGCTTTACATTTATTAATTTTACATAATATGTCAGGTAAACATGCCCAAACATTAGCTGGAGTGTAGTGAACAATACTGCACTACACAAATCCTGTTACAACAAAATGAACCTCCTCACAGTGCCATGAACACACTGAGTTTTCCAGCCACATAGCATTAAGTTATCTGTCCTCTTCTTTTTACTTCAATTCTGTTTCTCCCTGGAGGCCCGGTCCAAGCCCCATCTCTTCTGGTGAGTCTTCCTAACTTCCTTAACCCAAATGGTTATCTTCCCTGCCAACACCTTCAGAAGCAAGGCTCCTGTCCTATGCACCCAACATACTTAAAAGCACCTGTTAAAATATGACATGATGGCAGGTGGTGGTGACACACATCTTTAATCCTATCACATAAAAGACAGAGGCGTGCAGATCTCTGTGTGTTCTAGGCCAGCCTGTTCTAACAGAGCAAGTTCCAGGACAGCCAGGGCTTCTCAAAGAAGCTCTGTCTCAAAAATAATAATGATAACATGATGTTGTCTATATATGTTTCTTCTCAAATTGTTTAGGTCATCCATTAAAATAAGGGTGAGGGGCTGGAGAGAAAGCTCAGTCGTATTCAGCACTTGTCGCTTTTGTAGACAACTGGATTCAGTACCCAAATCCACATGGTGGCTCAGAACTATACATAATTCCATTCATCTACACCCTCTTCTGGCCTCCATGGGCACAAGGCATGCGTGCTGTGCACATATATACATGCAGGAAAAGCATTCAACATTTAAAATAAGTATCAACTATTTTTAAATGAAGGCTCAGAATCATGTTCTTCATAACCACTGTTACATACTAAGATCCTGTTGCAATGCCTGACGTGGAATGTGTGCTCAATAAATCATTGTGGAATGAATGAATGGAGACTTTTGTATCTAAAAGTAATTACTGACTTCAGCTGTATACAGCTGCACCTTTGTTCAGCACCTCCTTCCTCTCCACCCTCCATTTTTAGCATCAGAAAGTCACTCCACTCCTTTGTGACACTTCTCTGCATGCTTCTTGGCTGTTTGCAAGCATGATGTATTGATTTCTAACTTCTCCTTGTATGTTTATCACTTTCTGATCATTGTTAATCTTTCTTACGAGTTTTCTTTGGCTCATGAAGGGCGTGTACCTCTGTCTTTCTTGGGTAGTAAAGCAACTTTATGTTACTTACTCTCTAAACACATCCCAGGTAAAAATGTCAGTCTCTACACACAGCTCACTAATGTTCCTAACTAATTATGTGACACAGTACCCTGCCACAAACCCTGTCCTATACCCTGGTGGGCAGGTTGAAGAAGGTTCTCCTCTGAGGAAGGTCTGTTAGCTCTAGCTTTTGAAGCTGCCTTATGTTCTTTAACCAAACAAACCTCTCAAACCCTGTGATCCACTTTTCAACTTCAAACACAAGTTCAAGGGCAGCGTTTCAATTTATAGCTCATGATACCTGCTCTTACATGGCATTTTACATATAAAAACTCAGATCCTTGAAAAATTATGCTATTGGTTGTACGACAGGCCAGATTTTTCTCTTTCTTCCCTGTCATTACGTAACATTCTGTGTTGTAGATCAATGATTGAAAACTAAGAACAATGAAACAGGCTATGTGAGCAATAACTCCAGAACTGTAAAGTCATTCCTGACATTTCCTATGTTTCATCATTATCAAATGTATAATATTTAACCAGGACTATATTCAAATATCAAAGTCAAGTCAAGTTGCCTCTTTGACTAAATCAGCAGCCTGCCAGGCAATCCTTGATTTCTAATCTCCATCCTCTTTTTATCTGTTCTTTTCTAAATATACCCTTGCTCATTTGGCTATTTTATCTAGACACATAGTTTTAAACGTCAAGAATATGATGATGATTTCCAAATGTGGATCTCTAGCCCAGATTTCTGCTCTGAACTCTAGGCCAAAGTAGTCAACATTTCAGTTGACATCACTACTTGAATGTCTAAGAAAAAAAACTCACGTTTAACATTCCCCAATTAGAATTCTTATTGTAGTCACCCACAAATCCATACTCTTGTAGTTCACTCTCGGTCCATTACAAAGCCACCATTCACTGTCCATCTCACAATACTCTACAAAACAACCACTAAACTGAACTCTTCAGCAGTCTCAAAGTCCTGGCTTTGTAGGATTCACTTTGTAAATCCATGAAAGGAGCTGGCAGTTTTACCATGGATATTTCTGTTTTCAAGCCAAAAACAGAGACTAACCAGTTGTATTTGAGAAATACAATAGTTTAACTTTTCCATGGAATAATTTTTAATGTAAAAATATTTCCTTAAAGAAATGCATAATTAATAAAGTAAAATTTATTACATGAACCATTGGAACATGGAAAATTGCTGTTAGTGTTTTCTGTGTATGATTTGTCAGTGTGAATGTATATTCCCATTATGTGTATGGTCATGTGTCTCTTTCTCTATAAACTTATTTATCTTATATCTATTCTTCCACTCTGTTTATAAATGTATATTTTCCTCAAAATGTGATCTTGTCATTACATATTACTCTGTAACTTAATTCTGTATTTAATAATAAAGCATAAACATATTTCATGTCAAAATATGTACACATATATTTATTTGTAAGTATCACAATATGTTTTATGAATTATGCTTGATTCTACCAATCATCTAATAATGAATAATTTACTTATTTTACTGTTTGGTATGAGAAAAGGTAGTATGATAAAAATTTTCTAATTAAGACTTCACACATTTGGGGTTTTCTGACTTTTTATACATTTAGGATACAGTTAGTTTTCTAACATGCATTTATGTATCAAAAATTACTATGCTTCTAAGATTTATAACTATAAAGTCCTGAGATTGGCCTCTGGGAAAATAAGAAAAGTGTAGCTTTTATAATCAAAATTGTTTGTCTTTTGTTGTCTATAGAGAAAGGGTGAATATATCAAAAGTAATATTTGATGATATAACATTTATACTCAAATAGCTGTTTGTTACCTAAATCAGCCTGTGACTTATTAAAAACAAAGTTTATTAAATATTTGCTACTAATACTTATAGCAAGAAAATATTCTTTTGAAGGGTGCCATTGCATATTTTAAGCATGAGCATCTTAACACAAGGTCTTAGTATACTACTTTCCAAGAAAGTAACCCCATATTTCACTAATTATAACATTTCCTTTTGATCTCAAGAGGGTCTTGTACCCTCTTGTGAAAATACACTTTATCCCTAGGAAATCTTCCACCCACTCCAAACTCATGACACCCAAACAAAGAACAAAAGTAACTCATGGAAATTTCTGCAATGTGTCCTCATGGTTCTGGCTTCCACTGTTTTAGGGAACATAGGACATAGCACAAGTGATAACTGTACTTTTTATGATACGCGTACTTTTATTGACAGTATGCAATAATTAGACTCAAGATTTTACTGATGAAAAGAACTTACCAGCTGATAGCAAGGTAAAATAAACCCTAATCCCATTCTTCATAAAGAAATAGGAAATACTAATTGTATATTAGCTCTTGTTTTCTTATTTACAAAAAAAAGCTAGAGGACTGAAGCAGGCACTCCTATAGAAAGCTGTAGTAACTAGGAAGCCATGACACTGGTCTACTAAATATCAGCCATATTTTGCCTTCAGACTACCACTAACCACAGGGGCTAATACTTGTTTCTAAAGTTCTCAAGCTAAGAGGATATAATTGAGTTTTTAAATGGAAAAAAAATCCACATACCCATGCAGAATAACTATATGTAAGTGAATATAAAAATAATAAACAGTAAACCTCAAGTACAGCTCTGACAAAGTTCATGATATGATATTGTAAATGTGGCTTCACCTCTGTGAACCTCAGAATCCTCGAGTACAAAAATAAGAGGTAATAACATCAACAAGACAGCAGAAAAGAATCCCTCTGACCTCTTTCCCAGCACAGTCAAAAAGTCTCAACAACAACATATACATCAGTTCCATTTGTGAGAAGTCTATAAACGGGCTGAAAAGTTTCCACATCTGAGGTGAAAAACAATCAAGTATAAATAAACCAGTGTGAAAGTTCCCCATATCTTTCTTTCTTTCTTATTTACTTACTTACTTACTTACTTACTTACTTACGTACTTACTTACTTATTTATTTATTTATTTATTTATTTATTTATTTATTTATTTATTTATTTATTTATTTATTTATTTAAAAAATGACATTTTTATCTATGTATCCCATGCTCCTCCTCCTATTCTCCTCCCAATCCCTCACAGTCAGCCTTCAGCCTCCCCCTCCCCATCCACCATCCCCTCCTCCAAAAGGGCAAGAAGTCCCAAGGTGGGTCAACTCAGCTCAGCACGTTCCTCACCTTCAATGATGGTCTGGGTTAGGTACTCCTCTGCAGGGAATGGTCTCCAAGGTGTCAGCACATACACAGGAACAAAGTCTGATCCCATCCCTCGAGGCTCCACATACTTCCCATGCCAATGGACAGTCACCTATCCTTGGGCAGCCCTGCTCCCTTTCCAGATGGATCTCCATAGCCACTCCCGATTCAGTGAGCTCCCCAGAGCTCCAGCCAGCCACCACTGCCGGAATGAATTCTCCTCGCAATCGCTATGTCCATGCTCACACAGACATCTCTCCCCTGCTCTCAGCTGGACTGGAGTTCGGCCAGCAGCACTCAGCCATGAATCTCTGCCTCCACCTCTATTTCCAGTTGAATGTAGTGTGAAAGTCCCCTATCTCTTTTCAATAACCCCAATTCCAGTACTGTCGTACGCTTGGTGGCGTGAAAGATAATGGAAATAGTTTGGATTAGCACATAGGAACTTTCTACATCCTCTTTCCTGGGACCGACATGAAATGATAAATTACTAAAGGACGTTTGACATTAGGTCACATACTCTATGTTGCAGTTTCTCCAAGGAGTGGGCTTCTGCTTTGTCTATCTGTAGCGCCATCAGCATGACTAAGTATAACATCAACGACTGGGGACACCAACAGCTAACACAGTAGATTGGGCTGACATGAAAGTTAGGCTGATGAGTGCACATTTCATCCCGTGCAAGAATGATCAGGAAAAAAAAAATGGTCTCCTTTGTTTTTTTCCAGTGTATAAGTGTGACCAAAAGACAATCAAAGAAATTTAAAGAACACAGTCTAAACAAGGAATAAAAGGTAACTCCAGAACCTGACTTTATTGAAACTGATAAATACAAACTATCTGGTGACAAGAAAAAATTAGAAAGCAATCATCCTAAAATTAAAGAGCTTATGAAAATAATGCATGGACATATAAAAATTTTAACAAAGGAAGAATAAGTCTAGAAAATAACCAAACATAAATCTTAAAATTGTATAATATAATAATGGAACTGAGCGGTTCACACAGGAGTTCAGCAGCATGCTAGAGAAACTAGAGAAAAAATGTAATTAGAAATTATCTGGTCTGGAGAATGAGCAAAGAAGGAAGCAGAGGACTTGAGAACTTAAGGGACTTTTGGAGCATCACGGAACAAAATTGTCAACTCTTGTTGACATGTCACTGAGTAAACAGAAACTGAGCAGGTCTTACAAGATTTGGAGAAGGAATCCAGAGGAGTCCAGGCTTTGAAGTAATTACTCCCAAAGAGAGAAGCTTTCTCTGCTGTTCTGAGTATCTTCAAGAGTTAAACAGAAATCTACATAAAAATGTACCAAGTACAACGCCATCTGAAGACAAATATTTAAGAGTGGATATGTCTTTATAGCGTAAGAATTCTTGAGGTGAGTTCAAATGCAAAATAAAGCAGCTGGATTTGCTTCAAAAGCCATGTCCCTGAGCCCCCCTTCCTGTGAGTCAGAGATGAATGAGGGGTACAATTTCTAAGTCAGTGATTGGCTAGAAGATGTCTCTCTCTACTGCTCTGCATTACGGGGTTAATGACGCAAAACATGGTCTATTCAAATGTTCAACAGCTATTGGATTCCCAACAGGTATTACTTTTTCTAAGAATAACTTTAAAGGAAGTCAGATAATATAGAAGCACATGTTAACATGTTTTTCTCTTCAATATTACATTTCACTGAGGCCTCTTTTCTCTGCGGCTGACTCCTCAGATGTGTTTCTGCCTGGGATTTGAATCACCCAAACAATGTGAGTTAACTAGTACACTATCTAGTGTAGAATCCCTTTAAAAGGAATGTCTGGCTGTGAGGAAATCTGAGTGAACATTCATAGCTTTTCTAAGAGGGATCTGAATTAGGAAAATATTTTACCTAAGCAAAACAGTCGATCTTTGTAAATATCAAACTCTCGCAGCTCTCTTAAACTTTTCTATATTCTTTTGAAAAGTTAAATTACAGGCAGAACTTTGTAATCATGGAGATATGCAACCTACATTAAAGAGAGAGAACACCCTTAGCCAATAGGGTAACAGCAAATCATGTTAAGGAAAAAAAATCAAACGAAGCATTATTTTGAAACTAGCACACTGTCCACTGGACAAAGACAGGTGATTGTGCTTTGGTGGGTGATTGTCTCTGTGTCTCTTCATTAGCGATGCCCAAATTTTCTCAGTTCAGTGAGCGCTAGTCTGCTGTCCCAATGAACAGGGTCATCATTTGGAAAACAATTTCTTGCACAGAAAGTTCATTTAACATTTCTATTGTTCTGTTTCTTATTTCTTTTCATTCTTAATTTATTTTTGAGTTCATGGGCTCATTTTTCATTCACTATTGTCATGTGCACTTGTGCATATACATACATTTATATGAGTATATATATATATATATATATATATATATATATATATTCCTAAATATTACCTGCTCCTTCTGACTATTACATGTATTCATGTTTTCAGGGCCAATCGTTTGATACTGGATAACCAATTGGAGCTCTCTTCCCTGGGAAAGACTGTCTCTCCCTCTCTCAGCATTTTTTAGATGTCTGTAGTTCTTAGTGTGAGGCTGAAGCATTTTCCCCATTCACTTTGGCCTGTCTATTGTTGTTGACCTGTTAAACTCATTTTTTAAGCCGTCATTTTGTTAAGAATTTATGTGTGTAGCTTCTGATATTACTAGGAGACATGGCCTCATAACATTTCTTTGTTTACACATTAAGAAACGTCTCCAAAGCTACAAGGGTTTATGATATTAGCAGCATGTTTTTCCCATGGTGGAGTCAAGCTGCCTAAAACACTCTATCCATGACTAGACTGGAAAATTATAGCAATGACCTGGATACAAAACAAAGAAAACAGCATCATTAGAATATGGTAATTCCATAATTCTGTCCAGTAAAACAAATGCATTTTATGATACTCCAATTGAAAACCTGCCATTTTGGCAGAGAAATTGGTGAAAGTGGACATAACTATAAACACTTTTCTAGTAAAGATATGAAACTCATTTTAAACTTTGCTTATAGAATAGGGTTAAATCATAAAAGCTTTTTAAATTCAATTAAAGCTGACAGTAAACCCTGCAGGTATGTGCTTCTAATAAAAAGGGCATAGTTCAGTGAGCTAATTGGAAGAATGTCATATTCAACTTAGCATCCTTTATTTATCATAGCTTAATAATACTGAAAATATAATGAGCATTTTTTTCTTTAAAACTATTCTAGCTGGTGAATGAAACAAAACACTTACTAGAGACTGTTACCTAAAAGAAAATACATTCAGAACAAATTTATTAATACAAAAGTTATGCTATCTAAAATTATAGGAGCATTGGAGACTGTTAAGGAAAAGTAAATAAATGTTCACTAAGTAAAATGGCTGAGGGAAATGGGCAAAAGCTAAGACAACTGAGGAAGCCCTCCTTAGGGCATCATATACACACATACATACATGTGGATTGGGTGGTATGTTTGGCATGTGCAACGTACCATACTAGATCACAAGCTGGACTTGCTTGGCTTCCAGATGGTAGGACTGTCGTAGGTGATGGTGGAACTGTTAGGCAGTGGAAATGAGCCAGAGGACATGGGTTTCTGATGGTAGGGTGAGCTCTCTGCTTCCTAACTGATCATATCTGCCATGATATGAGCAAACCTCGAGACATTCTCACTGCTACAGACGGGAGCTGATCCCAGCAGCAGGCTACCCACCATGATGGATTGTACCCTGTAGACTCTGAGCCACAATAAACCCTTCTGCTTTAGTCAGATATTTAGTCACAGTAATTTTTAAAACGGCACTAACGTAGAGGGTAGCAAGGCTCATCTCTAGAGACCTGTATCTGTCTATACATTCAGTGTTTCATAGGTTCAAGCCATCCTGATCATCTGGTCACCATGTCGATGAGCAATGCAAAGCTTCAGTGACAGTTCAGTGACACCAGTTTCATGTCATAAGATAAACACTTTGCCACTGTAGTCATTCTGATGATAACTCAGCGTCTGCCTTGCTCCGTATTCTAAAGGTGAGAAATAGTAGCATGGTTCTGAGATACACATGATAAATGTAATTCAAACAAGAATGAGGAAAACAGAATAACTTTATTGATTCATGCCACTTGTTCACGAAGAGATACAGCCAGCTGGGTATCAGTAAAACTGCATTCAGAGAGTTTCCTTCTGAGAATCACAATGGTCTTTGTTTGACTTTATTCTGCACGCAGGCTCTCCACTGAAAATGCAAGACTCCACTGGAAATAAAGTCTCAACACTTTTTAATTTAAGAGTAGCTTCACCTGCCCACCTGCATACAGTGACACAGGTGTATTTTGACATTGATTTTCTGAAAGGTGTATTTGTCCAAGGAAGAAATATGATGAAAAATAGCAGGCCTTAAGACACACATTTCATATGTTTGAACATTTGTCAATGTATCTTCAGAAACTCTCTCTCTCTCCCTCTCTCCCTCCCTCCCTCTTTCTTTCTCTCTCTCATTCAGACACATACCCCTTACCCCTATTCTAACATGCACCAGAATGAGAAATCATGTTCATGACTGAGTGAGCCAAAATGGACTGTAAGTCTCAACAAATGAGTTTCCCTCCCTTCTACTCAATCTCTCAATTTCACACAGCAGGAAGGGCAAATTATGAGCTGCCCTGCCTCCCTCCCCTACTTTCCCACAATAAGACATGCACTCTCTGAGTAAAATGCAGTCCTAAAATTTAATTGCTAGAGAATAAATGTCTGTGTGTTGTTTATTTGAAGAAAAGAATAAAGGCTGCAGGAGCGACTTAGTCGGTGAGATTCTTGCCTTAAAAGCATGAGGATCTGAGTTTTCTCCCTGGAACTTACATTTTAAAAGCCAGGCACAGTGGCACATTCACATAATCACAGCACCATCAAGAAGGACATAGGGAGATCTTTGGTCTTTGCTGGCTACCCAATACAGCCTACTCTCAGTAGAGTAAAAGAATCTGTCACACACAAAAACTCAAGCTAGATGATGTCTGAGGAATGCTTCCTGAGGCTGTCTTTTGGCTTTTACATAAGATATGCATATACAGACACAGACACACACACACAGAGAGGGGGGGAGGGAGGGAGAGAGAGGGATTATGATAGTCAGTTGCTGACATTAGAATTCAACCCATAAAGAACAAGATGAGTTACTTATTATAAACCTGAATAAGAACTTTAGGGACTACTTGGTCTCTGCTTCAGTTTTTCACATTTGCACAGTTCTCACCAAAGAACAATGTTTTTCTGGTCCAACAATAACTGTCTACTGCTAAAAGGTCCAAGATTCTAGTGGTTGCTCAATCCATGAGGCTGGATGTCTCAGCTTGTCTTCAGTGTGTGCCAGAATCCTGAAGACGTAGCTCTAACACCAGTGAAGAAATGGACTTGCCAGTGAGAGCGAGAGCAAGCAGATACAGAGAGAGCTTCCTTCTTCCAGGTCCTTTACATAGGCTGCCAGCAGAAGGTGTGAACCCACCTCAAAACATCTGGATTAAAGGTGTACCTATTCATCTTAGAAAATCTGGATTAAAAGTCAATCTTCCAACTTCAAAATAATTTAATCAAGAAACAATCCACTCACAGTTATATTTAGCCATTTGGGTTTTAGTTAAATTTCAGGCGTAATCATGTTGACAAACAAGGATAGCCATCACAACAGCTGATATACAGGAGGAATCGTTCAAGTCAGTGTTCCCTTTACCTATTTATAGCAATGTGGTTTCTTGGTCCTGGCGGCCAGAGACCCAGACCCACAGACATGCAGCCTCAGACCCCTTAGCCGCCTGCCACTGCTGCTCAGGCCCCCAGAAATGACTTAGATGCTTATATTAACTTCACGCTGTTTGGCCTATGGCTCAGGCACATTGCTAACTAGCTCTTACATCTTAACTCAACCCATTCTCATTAATCTGTCTGCTACGTGGCCCATGGCTCACCTGTGTTCCTTACATGTTATTCCTTTGGGCTTCAGGCTTGGTCTGTCCCTGACTCTGCCCTTCCTTTCCTACTTAATCTGTTTCCTCTGCCTACTTTATCTATGGTACCTATCGAGGGCCAAAACAGCTCCTTTATTTAAAGATTGATATTCACAACATACAGAAAGACATTTCCACATCACCTCCCCCTTTCTGTCTAATCAAAAAGGAAGGTTTTAATTTTAACATAACAAAATTATATATAACAAAATATCCATCAAGCAAGAATTACAGCTATAGTATCTACTCTACTTGTATTTAGCAAAATTAAAGAAAATACTCTATCAAATACTGTATCCTTATGAATCTAAAGTTTCATATCCAGTATACCTTTCAAATGACTAAGAAAAACTATACCTATAACTATCTAATCTTCAACTACATCAAAGACCACAGAAGGATGTATTTACTCAAGTAAACTGGAAGTGCAAACAACTTCCAATATCTAGAAATGACAGAGATGTAACCTATCTGCCTGGACAGTCACCCAAAGTTCCTTTATAAAGTTGGGGCATCCATCTTCAGCCTACAAGCCCAGAGTCTCTTTTCATTTCAGTGAAGCAGGAAATCTGCTCTGCCCATTTATCAGTTGCTTCTCCTCCAGTCTTAAAGAATGTCTGACAGTTTTCTCTGTAAAGCAGGAACCTGAAGGACCATCTCGGCTTGTTCTGCCTAAGTTCAGAGGTCACCTTCCTATGGAACCTGCATGTCCAGTTTTAACAGCATACTGTCAAGCAGACAATATAAGAACAGGTTCATGTCCAGTGGCTAACCGAAGCCACAAAGAAACTAATCTCCATATGGATTTTCTTCGATGCCCATTTTTCTTTTGAAGTAGATTGTTGCTGCCAGGAGCGGACTTGTCTCACTGTCCAGAAAAGTTTAAGTTCTTAAAACATTTTAAATGCCATATTCTGTAGGTCTTAGAAGTCTTTGAAGATTACCTATCTAATTGAATTATATCTTTGTATACCTAAAACTCTAACTAACATGCATTTCTTAATTATATATTACAATTTTAAATCAGTTACATAAACATCATATCTTAAACAAGAATAGAAAAATACATACAGCATAAGAGAATTGACCTTAAATTTGTATCAATAAACCAAAATCCATACCAATGTAAAACATTTTGAGATTAACAGCTGATTTCCTGATTTAAGTAAATTCAATAATCTAACTTAAAAAAAATCATTCATATACCATATCCCCTTTTTCTTCTTAGAAAGAGATTAACTATGACTATTAACCATTTATAATGAAAACAAACATTTATAAATAATATTGTGGGAATTTGAGTATAGTTTTCTATTACTACTTCCTGCTGATTATGGGGTGTTGATAATCTCATGGGTTCTTGAGACTGGATCATAGTCTGTAGCCCTGAAGCTGATATGGTCATCTCTTCCCAGCAGAGATTTTGTCAGGGGGTCTTGGTTGATGAAACCATAAAAGCCTGGAAGCAATCCACAGGTTCTCATCTTCTGTGGAAACAAAAGCAGAACTCTTCTAAAGCAATAAATAAATCCTTAGACACAAATTTCAAAATTAAAATACCTTTAAAATATATATTCTTGCTTAACTTAGTAGCCTTTGCATTTGCAATCCATTGTCTTTCTGCAGTTAGCTCATTAACAGTTAAAAAATTAAAAGAAAACACAATAACAACCAAAATATAGATTTTGTGTCTGTTTTCCATCTTTATGTGGCTTATTATATTTTTATTACTCTATTTCTCTTTTAGGGACTTTCTCTACCCTCTTTCTTTTCCCTCTGAAGCCTATGTACCTTTTACACACATTGTAACCTGTTTTAGGGGTTTTTTTCATCTGAATTTGTTTTATTGTGAATCATTTTCCAACCAGAAGAGCTTTTAAAATACACTCTCTTAAAGAGCTGCATAGTTTTTGCATATAAAGCTGAATCAGTAAGTTCTCTTAAAGGGGCGGTGTCTCTCTCTGTTCATGGCCAGCAAACAGAGCAGACCCAAGAAAATGCTGCTACTAAGAAACCGTCTTTGTTTCCTTTTTGTTCAAAATAAACAGAAACCTTAAATCATTAACATGCTACTGAGTCTTCTGTGAGATTTCAAGAACCGGCTTGACTGCAGCTTACACTGCCTGCCGCCAGTCCGCCGGCGCCATTTTGAATGTGACCCCCGAATGCCACACTTTCTTTGTACAATGACCCTCTTTGTATACATAATTTGGAAGCTGCCTTGGCTCAGTTTCTGTGAACTAGAACCCTTTTTAAACTTTTTCAGGCTTTAAGTGGATATTTGACCCATGTTGGATGCCATCTGTAGCAATGTGGTTTCTTGGTCCCAGCGGCCAGAGGCCCAGACCCACAGACCTGCAGTCCCAGACCCCTTAGCCACCCTCCGCTGCTCAGGCCCCCAAAATGACTCAGATACTTATATTAAGTTCATGATGTTTGGCCTACAGCTCAGGCACATTGCTAGCTTGCTGTTACATCTTAACTAAACCCATTCTCATTAATCTGTCTGCCGTGTGGTCCGTGGTCCTTACATGTTGCTCCTTTGGGCTTTAGGCTTGGTCTGTCCCTGATTCTGCCCTTCCTTTCCTACCTACTCTAATTACTCTGCCTACATTTTCTATGGTGCCTGTCAAGGGTCAAAACAGCTTCTTTATTTAAAGATTGATATTCACAGCATACAGAAAGACAGAAAGACATTTCCACATCACCTATTAGTAATATGTTCAACAGTTTCCTATTAACAGACAAGCTAGCACTGATGATTTCTCTGAAAATATAGATTCTAGTTAATTTGTTCTAATTTTATTGTTATTGTTTGTGAGTGGTATGTACAAATTTGTGTGTGTGTGTGTGTGTGTGTGTGTGTGTGTGTGTGTGTGTGTGTGTGTTGGGGATTTTCCTAACATTTTTTGTTAATAATTCAAAGATTATTTGATTAAATAAAATCAACCTTTGAGCAGGAGGCTGAGTTAGCAAGTAGCTTACAGAAAGTGACAGGAGGAAAATAACTTGCAGCAAGCGTTTTTGAACTGAAGATTGAGAAAAGAAGACTGGAGTTTAGGATAAAATTAGGTACTTGCTCTTCAACCTCTCTAAGCAAGCTGAGCTCCACCCATTCAGTCCAATTTTTAATCTGATGACTTTTTTTGACAATGACTCTACAGTCACAGCAAAGACTAGTTTCATCTCTTGAATATGGTATTTCCACTTTGTAATAAGTATCCCCTTATCATAAACTCCTAAACCACCTCAAGCCCCATAATTTGTATTTATAACCCTAGTTTAATTGAATAAATAGTGAAATTTATCTAGTCTCATTTATGATAGGTCTTAAAATATTTGAAGACTATAAAATTGAAGAAGAATCTATTCAGGCATCAATTCTTTAAAAATGAAGTCTTTTCTTACCAAGATTTGTGTGCCTTTTATAGTTGGTTAGAGGACACAGTATATTCTAGCCACACTTTCTTAGAGACAGCCTATATGACAAAGATATCTTATGTTTGCATTTCCATATTTTCTGCATAGAAAAAAAAGCTATTCAAACACTTGATTTCTTCAATGATTTTACTAAATATTTTAACCTTTATGACATAATAAAATCTAGGCAATAAAACTGTGTATCTGTGTTGAATAGCTACATAAAAATCATACAACATTTTTAAAAGATTTATCTTATTTTTAATTATTAAAACCTGTATGCTTCTGGGGCTATGCATATGTATGTAGGTGGCCACAGTTTGATATGCTGGATCTGTAGTTATAGGTGGTTATGGGCTATCTAGCACTGATGCTGGGAACTGAATAAGGACCCTCTACAAAAGCAGTCATTGTTCTTAACCACTGAGCCATCTCTCTAGCCCCATCTTTAATTACTAATATCTCCTTACATTGTTTTATTCAGTTCTTCTTTCCTTAGGTCTACATAGTTCAGATTATCTATTTTATAATTAAAAGATGTTTTAAATTCAATTTTGTTCAATGTCTCAGCTATCTTTGTCAAATTTTCAATATTATTAAAGTTACCTTCCAGGCTTCTCCTCTGGTCTAGCCCAATATTTCTAGCTGGCCAATAAACTCTGCTCCTTGTTTATGAGCATAATCCCCAAGCATCATTCCTTCCTTAAGTCAAATAATTGATTTTAATTTTTCCTGTTGAAAACACTCAACAGGAAAATAATATATCAACCAGCTGCTATCTTTGAAACCTTATGTTATGAAAATACTTGATTTTTTCCCATTTTTACTGCAAAGGTGTATGAACAAATGAGTGATACTGTCTTAGTTAGGGCACTTTTGCTGTAAAGAAACACCAAGACCACAAAATTTCTTATAAAGGAAAAATATTTTATTGGAGTGGCCTACGTTGTCATAGGTTTAGCCCATTACCATCATGGTGAGACATGGTGGCCTGCAGGTAGACATGGTGCTGGAGAAGTAACAAGTGTCCTACATCTTGATGTGCAGGCAACTGGAAGTGAACTAGACACTAGTTGTAGCTTGAGCATGTATTAGACCTCAAAGCCCACTTCCAGAGTTATATACTTCCTCCAACAAGGCCACACCCTCTCCAACAAAGCCACACCTCCTAATAATGCCACTGGCTTTGGGGCCATTTTCATTCAAACCACCACAGAAGTCAATTCCCATTTATTAACTTACTTCCATTCCATCCCAAATATGCTATTTCCCTGGGCACTCCACTGAGGCTGGTTTTGAAATAGGCAACAGGAACTTCCCACTGCTAACACTTAGTCACATGCCTCCAACAGTCTAAACTCTGCTTGTCCCTACCTCTGGCTGTTAACTTTTCAATTATTATCATGGCTTATTCTGTCCCCACCCAACAACTATGCTGGATTTAAACATTTTTCATAGACTTGATCTCACATGCTTTTTATAAGAACAAGATATTAGGTATTACCAACCCAAGTAATAATTTTGAACACATGGTTCTGGATTTCTTTTGAAAGGATATGTTTAGCAATTTATGAAGAACAAGATTTCCAGAAAAAAATGATTTCCTTTACTGCTAGAGATGTTTGATGTGTACATCAGAGAAATCCACAGACATAGTTAATTATGCTTTCAAGAAGTCTCCAGATGTTATAATTTCTGATACTTTTAGAGAAGACATGATAAGATGTGGAGGAAGTTGAAAAAAAGAGTAGGAATCAATGAATAATTCAATATTATTCTATAGTTGTATTTTGTCTACAATTGTTTTATTCACCAATTTACTGGCTAAATGCACAGTGTAGAGAGTCTTGCAGGTTTCGGATACGCACATCTACACAAGCAAATACATGGAAATTCATGGTACCATGAAGTTCACACTGTGATGAGGCAGGAAAACAGTAAATAGGTGATGTACCGTTAATATGAACTAAGAATAAAAGCAAGAGGGTGGTAATAGTGTGGGGATAATAGAGAGGTGTTATGAATAAGGTTACAATGTAGGACTTCATGATATAATACATGTAAGCAAATTGAAGAGAAAGGTTTCCTTCAATCGCTGTTGCAGGGCACCCCTTCATAATGACTAGCTAATCTCGCATTCCATAATAGTTTTAAATGAGTGGACAAGTAAATCACTCTGTGAGGGGTGATATCAGAAAAAAAAATTCCTTCCTCATATTAATCATAAAGAATCATTAGGTCTTCCTATAGAGCAAAGTCATCTGGCTTTGATTTTTCACTTGTACATTTTGATAATTTCACAGAGCCACAAAGTAAAGGAAGCAATAATTTTCCCTCCACAGTTGCTGTTGAAATATCACCTGTTCTGATTTCTACTGCCTCCATAGCTTGAAAAGTTCTCAATATGTTTTAAGAGTACACCTCAGATGGAGGCGAAGGGTGTGACATATAGGGAATGAGATTACATATTACTCCTTTACTTCCTATTGAGTTTCTTGCCTCTAAATTATGTTACAATGTGGGTTTGAGTCAGTTCTCAGGAGTTAGTAGCGTAGAAATAAATACTGAGAAAGACTCTCTGGATAGTACATATAAATTAAAACCCAGCTCACAAAGGCCACTAGAAAATTAAAATAAATATTCCCAGCAAGTTGTAGAATGTCAACACGGTTCACCCAGGTTTCGAACTACAGATTGGTAAAACAATAAGAGAAACCATTAACACATCTGTGGTGCTTTATCCCAATCTTTTGCTTGTTAGCAAAGTGTTCAAGAAGCCCTCTTTCTTCTGTGAACTGTCTAAAATTGTGGGAACTTGAATAAGAAATCTTCTATGACTATCTATGACAATAGCCTTTAATGAACTGTCTTCCATTTCTTAAATTTAAATGCTTCAAACTTTTAAATGCACTGGCTTAAAGACAACACCAAAAGCAAATCCTGAAAGGTTAAAGTTTTCAGTAAAACTGATCCAAGAAGAATAAGGGAAAAAAACAAAAAACAAAACAGAAATCCTCAAACTTGACAGCATTGACTAGATTGTGTTTCCCAGAATTTTGCCTTGACCAATGGATATTAAACTATCCTTGAATCAAAGGGAATATGAATCACTGATGTTCTACCTACCAGTTCATAGAGCATCCTCCTCCTTGAAACTGTCATATGTCAAAAAAGTTCTGCTTTTCCTTTAGAAACATCTTCATAATTAATGATTTATTTCCACTTTTATATTCTAAACCTCTCAAAAATTGAATGAAATAAATATGGACATCAGGTAACTGTCTCACATAATAATTAGCACAATTAGTTTGTAATAAATATCAGCATTCTCCAGACCATCAGTCCTTATGTTAAGACTCTGATCAACAAAATATAGACAGACAATAGCTAACACATATTCGCCTTTTGTTGTCAAAGCACACTGAAATCTTTCAGAGAAATGAATTAGACCCTCTATATTAGATAACTGTAAATTCCACCAAATATACATCAAAGCTAAGAAAAATAAAATTGTATTTGCACTGTACATTTACAGACATTTTCCTTGTAAAGAAAGTGGAAAATACATATTAATTTGTCATTTTCATTTTTAGGTATCATATCTAATCTAAAAATAATATAAGTATAGGGAAGGATGTATATAGGGTATACTGAAATACTGTGTCATTGTATAAGGCACTTGCGCATTTTCAGATTTTGGTATCAACAACCACAACCCACCATTAAAAAATGAGAAAAACATTACATGATTTTAAAGCCAAAATAATCACACTTAAACTTGTTCTATTCAATAAGGGTTATTATTTATTAGTATAAGCTCTAGGGGAAAATTTGTTTTATAATATCCCTCATTATGGACAATTTATATCTGCCTACTTTTTAGAAGCATAATTATAACATAAACAATTAGATACTAAGCAGGGCATCAGTATCCCAGAAAACCTCTCCCTGAAAACTTCAAGGTATCAGTAGACTCCTTTTAGTTGTACTGCTTTATATACTTGTACAGTAACTGTGCATCTGTGTGGTATACGTTGCCTCTTTATTTTTTTTTTTAAGCAATGTTGGTACAGCTCTCAAAGAAATTGGAGCTATGGACTTCATGTTAATACCAATCTTTTTTTTTTTTTTACACAGGTGTGGAAATGTCTTTCTATATACTGTGAATATCAATCTTTAAATAAAGGAGTTGTTTTGGCCCATGACAGGCACCATAGAAAAAGTAAGTGGGGAATCAGAATAGGTAGGAAAAGAAGGGTAGAGTCAGAGTCAGATTGAACCAGAAACCCAAAGAAGCAACATGTAAGGAACACCATGTGAGCCATAGGCCGCATGGCAGACAGATTAATGAGAATGGGTTGAGTTAAGATGAAGGAGCTATCTAACAATGTGCCTAAGCCATAGGACAAACAGCATGAAATTAATAAAAGCATCTGAATCATTTTGGGGGGCCTAAGCAGTGGCGGGCGGCTAAGTAGTCAGGGACTGCAGGTCCGTGGGTCTGGACCTCTGGCCACCCAGGGCCCGAAAACTTTATTGTAATAAATGGTGTCCCAACATGGGCTGAATATCCACATAAAGCCTGAGAAAGATTTAAAAAGGCTCATAAGTACAGAAACTGAACCAAAAGTAGCTTCCAAATTGTGTACCTGAAGTGGGTGATTGTACAGAGAAAGCTCGGCATGTGGGTCACATTCAAAATGGCACAGGCAGACTGGTTGCAGGGATCATAAGCTGCAACCAGGCTAATTCCCAAGTCTCACAGAAGACTCAGTAGCATGTGATTGATTTAAGGTTTCTGTTTACTTTGAACAAAAAGGAAACAGAGTCAAAGATGGTTTCTTAGTAGCAGCATTTCTTGAGTCTGCTCTATTTGCTGGTGGCGAACATAATCACTGCCCCTTTAAGAGAACTTACTGATTCAGCTTTATCTGCAAAACCTATGTGGCTCTTTAAGAGAGTGGTAGAATTTTAAAAGCTCTTCTGGTTAGAAGATGATTAAGGATTCATAATAAAACAGATTCAGATGAAAAAAAAACCTTTAAAAGGGTTACAATGTGTGTAAAATGTATATAGGCTTCAGAGAGAAAAGAAAGAAGATAAAGTCTACAAAAAAAGAAATAGAGTAATAAAAATATAATAAGTTACGTAAAGATGGAAAATAGACACAGAATCTGGATTATGGTTATCATTGTGTTTTCTTTTAAATTTTTAACTATTAATGGGCTAACTGCAGAAAGACAATGAATTGCAAAGGCTACTAAGTTAAACAAGAATATATATTTAAAGGTATCTTGATTTTGAAATTTATGTCTAAGGATTTATTGCTTTGGAAGAGTTCTGCTTTTGTTTCCACAAAAGATGAGAACCTGTGGATTGCTTCCAGGCAAGTATGGTTTCATCAACCAAGACCACCTGAAAATTCTCTGCTGGGAAGAGATAGTCACATCAGTTTCTGGGTTGCAGACTAAGATGATCTAGTCTCAAGAATCTGTAAGATTGCCATCACTCCTTAATCAGCAGGAAGTAGTAATTAAAAGCTACACCCAAATTCCCAAAATATTGTTCATAAATGTTTGTTTTTATTGTAAATGGTTAATGGTCATAGTTAATCTCTTTCTAAGAAGAAAAAGGGGTAATGGTATATGAGTGAGTTTTTAAAATTAGATTATTGAATTTACTTTAATCCAAAAATCAGCTGTTCATCTCAAAATATTTTACAGTGGTATGGATTCTGGTTTATTGATACAAATTTAAGATCAATTCTGTTATCCTGTGTGTATTTTTCTACTCTTATTTAAGGTATGATGTTTATGTAACTGATTTAAAATTGTATTATATAATTAAGAAATGCATGTTAGTTTGATTTTTAGGTATACAAAGATATATTTCAATTAGATAGGTAATCTTCAAAGACTTCTAAGACCTACAGAATATAGCATTTAAAATATTTTAAGAATGTAGACTTTTTTGGACACTGAGACAGATCTGTTCCTGGCAGCACCAATCTACTTCAAGAGAAAAATGGACATAGAAGAAACTCCATATGTTGTCTACTTTCTTTGTGGCAACAGTTAGGTTAGCCACAGGACAAGAACCTGTTCTTGCATTGACTGCTTGACAGTATGCTGTTTAACCTGGACATGCAGGACCCATAGTAAAGTGACCTCTGAACTTTGACAGAACAACCAACCGAGATGGTCCTTCTGGTTCCTGCTTTGCAGATAAAATTATCGGACATTCTTCAGGACTCAAGGAGAAGCAACTGATGAGCTATACCAGAATGGGCAGAGCAGATTTCCTGCTTCACTGAAATAAAAAGAGACTCTGGGCCTGTAGGCTGAAGATGGATGCCCCAACTTTGTAAAGGAACTTTGTGTGACTGTCCAGACAGATAGGTGTCATCTCTGTCCTTTCTAGATTTTGGACGTTGCTTGCACTTCTGGTTTACTTGGGTAAATATTATATACTTCTGTGGTCTTTAATATAGTTGAATATTAGATAGTTATAGGTATAGTTTTTCTTGGTTATTTTAAGGTATATTGGATATGAAATTTTGAATTCACAAAGATAAGGTAGATGATAGAATATTTTCTTTAATTTTGTTAAATACAAATAGACTATATATTGTAACTGTGATTCTTGCATGGTAGCTATCGCTTTATTTATAATTTTGCTATGTTAAAATTGAAACCATCCTTTTTGATTAGACAGAAAGGGGGAGGTGATGTGGAAATGTCTTTCTGTATGCTGTAAATATCAATCTTTAAATAAAGGAGTTGTTTTGGCCCATGACAGGCACCATAGAAAATGGTGGGGAATCAGAATAGGTATGAAAAGAGGATGGAGTCAAGTCAGATCAAGAAGCAACATGTAAGGAACACAGGCAAACCATGGGCCACGTGGCAGACAGATTAATGGAAATGGGTTGAGTTAAGATAAAGGAGCTAGCTAGTGATGTGTCTAAGTCATAAGCCAAACAGTATGAAGTTAATATAAGTGTCTGAATGATTTGGGGGGGCCTAAGCAGTGGCAGGCAGCTAAGCGGTCAGGGTCTGCAGGTCTGTGGATCTGGACCTCTGGTTGGCCGGGGCCAGAAAACCTTATTGTAACACACAGGAGCAGTCAGGGATGCATAGTCTACTTTAATTGAAAGAAGATAAAGAACCTAAACAATATTGTCAAACCTTGGATGAATTTATTTTTATTCCACAAATTAAATGAGATAGTATAACTATCTTTATGCATCCTGGAAATTGAACTGTTTAATGTGTTCTACTTGATTTTCTAACTGTGATTTTAAGGAATGTGCTTGCAAATAATCTCTTCTTTACTAAGAACATGGTGGGCTTGGGGCATTTGTGTGTGGAGATTCAATGTCTTCAAGATAATCTGCCAAAATTATGCCAGCTCTCCTCCAAAGAGTCTACCTGATTTTTCTCCAATTGGCCCTTAACTATTTTGTGAGCTTGGCTAAGACATTTATTCATTTGCTGACTTCTAAGATGTAGAAATTCATTTAAATCATATGGAGTATTGCTTTCAGCTTCAGAGAAAGTTAAATTTTTCCACATTATTCTTTAACATTGGCTTTGGAAAAATTAACAAAACTGCACTAGCCAGGTTTCTATGTTTACCTCATTTTGAACACTTGAAGGTTCTGAATCATGACCACATACATAGTTTCTTAAAGAGGGAAGGTTTCTCTGTGGCTCTCCCTAGGGGCTGTCTCATAGAAGCCAGAAAAACAGAACCTGGAATGGTTATTTGGCCCACAGGTAGGAGGCGAGACTTTGGTTATGTCCCATTGCAACTAATTCTCTCAATTCCTGGAAATACTGAATTAAAAGAAAAAGTAACTCACTTACTCATCCAACTTGAAAGTATTCGGTTTTTGCCAGCAGAGAAGTTTGAGATGCCACATGCATGTAAGCTTAACAATTTCAAGGCAATGTTATCAAAAATGAAGGGAATTTATTTAGGCTTTTTTCCTATAAGTTAAAAATAAAACATTTGGAACTCTTAGAGATATACAGCATTCAGATGTTTTCCAAAGGCCCTTTTCTTTTCTATAAGGGAACTATTTAAAAGAAATGGGTTTTTTATCACAAAGAATATGATTTTTCCTCCACAGCCATTGCAGAGACCTTAAGAACTGCCTCAAGCTCCATTGGGCTTGTGAAAAGTCCTCTTGTGATGGCTTGACTTTCCTACATCCAAGAGAGGCAAGAGCAGTGATTTTAGTTACATTTTTTTTAAACCTCAACTGAGGCATGATTAGGTGATCTTCCTCACTTTGTAGCAGTGAAAATATAAAGTAAATGTTGCAAGAATTCTCGTGACAATGGGTAAAGATGCTCCTTGGTGTAAGCCCTCATTTCCTAATGTGATCTTCATGGCTTTATGACCTGAGTTTTTAAATTAAAAGAGCCTTAAACAACTGTAAAAGCAATGACCGAGGAGCTGTCTGATGAGGGGAAATTATAGAGTTGTGGAACTAAATGGTCATTGAAGAAGTGAACTAATTAGCCCTTTGCTTGTTAATTTATGCTGAATATAAGAGATGATTTCAGAATGCAAAAAATCAGGACTACTGAAAATTGTCTGGAATGTGTTCTGTGAGACTTTAAACTTTCTTCTTTCCACAGGCTACAAAAGGCAGCCTCCTTTCTAGACCTAGAATGCAAGTCGTGTTGATCTAAAGTAGATCTATAACAACTCCATGACTCCAATCCTCTTGCCAGAGTTACACCATTAAAGACTCTGAGATCCTTAAGCAGCTTCTAGAAGGACCTCCATGTGTCATGAGTGTCCTCTGTTGCTGTCTTGACTTACTCAGCCAACATTCTGTTGTGGCACACTTAATAATATTCCAAGCATCATTCTGGGCCAAGAAGAACATGCTGTTCAGCATTCAATACGGAAAGAAAAAAATGTTGATGGCTTCTTTCTCCCCTGCAGCCTGTGTAGGATCTTCCACAGTACTGTAGGAGATTTCCAGAACAGAGTCAGTAAGTCGGTATCAATTGGTGAGTATCAACTTGATTTCCCTGTGTTCTGTGACCAATATGTATGGTGTCTTCAGCAGTGGGGTCTTACCATTAATAGATAATGACCATCAAGAGTGATAGCAATATCTCAAATTGTTTCAGAGGTTTCCAGGAGACCCCTGATCAACAAGTCAAAGAGAGGTATCCTGACACTGGTCTTTTATTTGGCAATCTATGGCTTCAGGATGAGCATATTCACCTGTGTAGGGTAACTGCAGTCAGACTCTTTTATATGACTATATACATATGCAGATTAAATAAGCTTAGAAGACAGAAGGTTTTAATCTGGCTTTTTAAAAAGTCATTAAAGTCACCAACCCCTCCCTCAACCCAGTCCTCTGCCTCACACTCTCATCCCTGTACTAAACTCAAACCTCACTCCCTAGTTACCTGTTTCTTTTTCATATAACTTGCTGAAAATTTTTTAAATATTTTTTTCTTTTTGTACGTCTAGGTCACATTGTCTATGTCTAGAGTGACAGCTGACAGCTCCCGGACAAGACCAGAAAGCCTACTTCACACCAGTGAAGAAGGGTAACATGTTCTCGGTCACAGAAGAGCAGAGCTGTGGGTGGGAACAAACTGTGGGTGGTTACATGTGGCCTAAAAGCATACATACATGCAGCCCCCATGGAAAGGGGAGTAAAATGGCACCTTTGTCCCCTGGAGAGGAGAGGAAAGGATGCGTCACCAGTTTCTGTTTAGTGCTCAACTGTCTTGGAAAAAGTAAGGTACTTAGAAAATGAAAAGCTGTCCTTTCATTTTTGAGAGTAATCGACTAAATCCCCCATATTTAGAAGCCTGCTTATTATTCCACAACTAAGTTAATTTTAAAGTCTTTACTCCACAGTGCACGTAATACAAAGCAGATGTGAGAACCACCTCAGAACCAGGAGAAGCCCCCTCTCCCATCCCTCCCAATCTCTGTCAGTTGCAAACGAGCCAAATCTAAACCAGCAACCATGTATGTTTCCAATCAGCACTCCAGCTTTTTCCCTACGGAAGTAACTCCTTGGCATGCACAAGGGAAGGAAATGTTTCGTTCAAAAAGCTGTGCCAGGACAGGGAGCAGCTTATTCTCACGATACTTAACATGCTAACCAGCCAGTGCAGTGAGAAGAAATCAGTGCAAGCGAAGCAGCCAGAGACAGTCAAGAGAGACTGTGGGCCAGCAGAAACAATGGAAAGATAGAAGAGGGTCGGGTGGTGATCGCAATCGCGAGACAACAGGAACTCGACTTACTGGGGGTCAAGCCTATTGTAACTTCATTGGGGACTTTACTGTATGTCCAGAATGCGTGTCTCTCTCTCTCTCTCTCTCTCTCTCTCTCTCTCTCTCTCTCTCTCTCTCTCTCTCTCTCTCTCTCTCTCTCTCTCTCCCTCCCTCCCTCCCTCCCTCCCTCCCTCCCTCCCTCCCTCCCTCCCTCCCTCCCTCCCTCTCTCTCTCTCTCTCTCTCTCTCTCTCTCTCTCTCTCTCTCTCTCTCTCTCCCGCCCCCCTCCTACCTCATGTTCCCTGGTCATGAACTACACAAGTGAAGTCTTGAAATGCACACTGAGGGTGGGGGCTAGCCTGTGTGGCCTGAAAACATGAAACTAGCACAGCTTAAAACCAAAATTACCTCTCGTGGTTTGTAATAATGCTTCCCCCTCTGCAGAAAGAAAATCTCAAAGTACCATGAAAAAAAAAATTTCAAAAAGAAAAGCCACAATCGCCCCCAAAACTGTTGGGGGACAATTTTTTTTAAAAAAAAAAAAAAATGGCAATCCCTCCAGAGTTGCACACGCACTTTCTAGATCCTCCCATGGTGCTTTTCACTCCTTTGTAGAAAAAGGTGGGGACTCCATTGTTTAAAAGTGAGCAAAGTGAGGTCTCCGGTCAAATTTTACTGAAATAGTGATAGTGTCATTGGCTTTCGTTGGAGATTTTAAATGTACACACTGAGACAGCCTTCTCATGAGACTTTTCGGGTACTTTCATTGTCTCCCCAGTCTTTATCAAACATAATTAGAAACGAGCTGGTCTCCCATGTAAGTCTTTTCACTAGAAAAGTCACCAGTTCGGATGTGTATGCTGGTGTCTTTCTGACAGCAATTCATAAAGCAAAGCAACAGTAACCATGGCAACAAGCAAAACACGAAAAAGCTGGCGGTTAATTCAATAAAGCTCTTGAGCATACAAACAACTGATAATGTCTAATTGAATGAACAGATAGTGAGTAGCTGACAGTTCTGGGAATTAAGCAAGATATTTATTTTGATCTATTTAATTTTAAATTGAAACAATATTTTACTTTATTATACAGTAAGTTTATGTGAATTTTAATGGTTGGTTTCACTACATGCTTGTTTTTAGATGGCAATTCAAAAACATTTATCACATGTATATTATGAAGTATTTTCCATTTTCACAGAGCACAGCAGAAAATACTTTAAATTATAATAAACACAGAAAGTCAATAGACCATCACGCTACTTTTGAAAGAGCCTTTCCAGAAATAAGCAGCCTATGATGAAACCTTGTCTCTCACCTTCTGGATCTGTGAGCTTAGGTAAATGATTTGCTAAGCCTCACTGAAACCATCTATTGTAGAAAGTCAATTCGCCGAGCCTTTCAGGTTATTGTGAGCATTAATAAAAACAGAAAAAGTAGAGCAGTTAATAGAATGCTTTGTCCAAAGTCAGCCTCAGCCATTGTTATGCCTGCTCTTCTACAATATGACATTACATAGCTAAGCTGCACTTTTTCAAAAGGGATCCCAAAAGCCAGCTCTGGAGCCACACTGCCCACCAGAAGATGGTTCTCACAGAGATTCTTAAATGGTATATGGCTCTTTTTGTTTATCAACATGCAAAGTACAGAATCAAAGCTGTCATCACAGAAGAGCTCCAGCCAGGGACATTAATGAATCCAAGTTAGAACTGTTCATTTCAATTTTATGTAAAAGAAGACTCATGATAACTCACAGAATGTAGCCCAGCAATAAATCTTAGACTAGTCAAGGCCCAATCCTTAGTCCTCATATACTACCCAAGTCTCTATTACTTCACTTAAAAGTTAAAATAAATTGATAATATGCTTTCCATACATAAACACTGAATTGTTACGGTTTTCTTGTTATTGACAAAAATGTAGGAAAAAAATCTGGGAAGTCCTACTGTGTGTTTTTCCTAACAGAAGATTCTCCCATGTAAATTTGCTCACTGACACTTATAGGTATGAGCCAGAGGCAGCAAGAAAACCCTACAATTGACTTGTCAAAGAATAAGTGCTCTTGGCTATTATGTCGCTTAAGACTCCCTTACCTGAGAAACAGTAATTGCTCTAAAGCAGAGTTTGGCTCCCAGTATGGTGGATGAGCCCCCTTCCTAAGTGTGCCCATTAAGCAACAATGTGAAACAGAATTCATGGAGATTCTCATTTCCTCTGCCACATTATAGCAAAGATTCCTTTGAGCAGATGAAATATACATCTTCATTCACATTCTGCCCAGAACCCCTCAGAGGTTTCTTCTCTTGGCAGCTCAAAGCTTAAACTTACAAGCCAGAAAAAATGTACTAAAAAGAGATACTGCTGAAGACACTGGAGATCACCATAGTCACAGCCTATACAAAGATCCACGTTCAGTGAAACCTTTGCATATAACATTAAAATTTCAGCAAGCAGAATTTGTCCAGACAGGAGAGCATAGTGCAAAGACCTCCTGTTACATCTTCTGTCTACACAACAATCAGCTACAGTGGTCTTATAACCCTTTTGGGGCAGCCATAGTGTTATTTGAGCCCTCTATATTTGAACTTTACCTTGTGTATGATTTAGACCCTCAGCTTTGATATGACTAATTACAGGATCTATCCCTGGTCCCTTTTCCACTGCCTTCATCAGATGCCTTTGCAAAAACAGCTCTGTCTCCTGATGGAGGACATGTTCTCCACTCCCTTCTGTATAAAATTGTGGAGCCTTGCCATTGTCATCTCATAGAATACATGCAGGATTCCAGCCTCCTCAATGACTGGAACTGACATTTCTTCCAGCAAGAACCTTGGAGATACATCCATCCATCATGATGTTAGACATACAGCTGGAAAGCTGAGTTTGCAGTTGAGATTTTAACTAAAGGCAATCTTGCCTGTCTTCCATCCCATGAGAAAATCCCCCAGAATCATAATAGGCAGATTTTATTTTTCCTTAAGTGTGATTACATTACTTAAAAATACATATTTTGGGGATAACATGGCCTCTAAATACATGCCAATATCTTCATCTGGTGCTCATCTGCTTAAAAATCAGAAGGAAAACTGGCTCTATTTTGATTTCCAGTGAACCATCCTCTAAAACTTTCCAAGAATTATTTTTCTCTCTATGTGATTTTTAACTTACTCACTGTCTCTGGAATCTAACCTCCCTTCCCCAGCATGTGACTTTGCTATAGTCCATTTTTGAATGGGGTTTGATAAATCAGTGTGGTTTGTGTCCTAATGTGTTGTTCTAAATCAATAAGAAAAGTAGCCAAGACTGGAAATCCAAATTTGCCCTTCTCTGTGCTTTTTCTGAACTCCAATGAGCTTGTGGAGGGAGCCTCTTGACCAGGGGTGTAACAGTATGGGAAAAGACAGTGAGAAGGTGCTGACTTTCAAATAACACCAGGAGTGGGGAGGACTCACTTTTGCCTTTCAACTCTGACTAGTGGCTTCATATCATTTCATAAGAATGAGACTTTCCTGTCTGTTTCTGCACTATTTCTGAGTAGCCCTCAAAAGAAACAGGTATACATGCACATCATATACATGCACATATACATCTATATCATATATAGACACATATATGCACATACATCCTAAACATACACATGTACATATACATCATACACATATATGCATACATATATGAGCGATTAATGAAAAAGAGGTCATGAACATAAGAACAGGGAGTGGGAGATGCAGGCGGAAAGGGAAAAGGAAATGATGTAATTATATTTTATTCTCAAAAGACTAAAGTAAGCAATTTTTAAAAGAAGTATGCTTTAGATGTAGCCAATGCACAGTCGTGTTACACCCCTCGAAGCATGCGTACAAGGGAAACTGCAATCTACATTTGGAGTTTGCTTTCATTGTTTTCCTCAAAGACACAACAAATTTAACCTTGGCATTCCCTCAGAGCTGAAACTCAGTCAATTGTAAGAAGGTTAGAAACGATAATGGGACTGGAACATCCTAGTGTGAGGAAGCTCTGCCTGGATCCTGATGGAAATAATGCAAATCCTTAATAGGTTAATAAGAAAGAAACAAGAAAGCAAATGTAAGTGTGGTGAACACGGGACAAAGATGCGTTCCAAAGCTGGCCCTGATAGCAGACAGACACCCCTGGAGAGGCAATGATGAAGCAGGAACAGCCAAAATGCTCAAGGGAACATTCTAGAAGCAGAAAGTTTCAGTTTGGGAGAAGCAGAAGTTTTAACCAACAGAAATAATGGAGAAGCTTAATGGCTAGAAAGGAAAAAACAGAATTGTTTACAGTTTTCAGATCATCAAAAACAAAGAGAAATGTATTCACTGCATCTGGCGTCCTTGCCATCTGCACATTCTTTGGAGCATCACACAGAGCTTGGGGCTTGAGAGAGTCCTGAAGCATTCTGTCAAACAGCTGATGATGACATTTATCCTCGAGGGCTGACAGTTTTGATATGCGCCCCTTTTACGCTGACCCAATTTATGTTATTCTTGTTTTTCTAAGAATGAAGTGGAGAATAACATCTATGTTAAGCGCCCTGGAATCTCTGAAAAGCAGGGAGCCATTGTCAAAACCAGAATTACCCACTGGAAACCACACTAGCATCTCTTATTAAGCAGGAACCACATAATCATCTGAGGAGCTTCATCCTAGAGAAGTGACCCCTGCATCACTTCCTCATATTCAGCTGTCAGCCTTTGTTGGACACCAACAGGAAAGGTAAGAATCACAGTATTTCTGAAACAACTACAGTTATTACCTAAAGAATAAGATTGAGGCTCAAGAGAAAAGACTTTAATCCTAAAGGTGACTTTTTTTAGTATATAATACATTATACAAATATAATATTTATATTTGTAGAGTTACAATTACAAATTAGTTAATTTACAAATTAACATTTTATGGCGTATCCCATGAAATATTTACAAAGCCTTCAGAATAAATTACAGCATTCTATGTTCTTGCTTCTACCAAGTTTATGTAAATCTTACTTAGTTTTAATTACATATCTGATATAATCTGAGTCATCCATCTAATAATGGTTATCATTTAAAGCATTTCCCAAATTAGACTGACCTGGAATCATGTCTTTAGGAGACAGTCATGCTCACTAATTGATTTAAGAAGTCCCAGCCCACTGTGAGTGGCAGCATTCCTTAGGCAGGCAGAAACCCTCCCTTGATCTCCTGTTTTTTCTTTCATCAAATTATCCATACAAAAATGATGTAATTCATATTGATAAAGAAACAAACCTCAATGGGCAGTGTGTTCCGCTTAAAAGGGTTACCTGAGAGCTTTTCTATTTTATTATCTACATGGTTTAGTTGCTGAAATCAGTGTGCTAAGAATTTTTCTGAGTAGTTAAAGACAAAATACTCTTACAAATAACTACAATGCAATGCCAATAATGCATTGTGTTTAATAATAAATTGTAGCACTCGAATATTTTATGATCTCTTTAACTTTACAAGTATCTTGGCAGAGAACAATGCCATTATCCTCATTTTATACATGAAGGAAGAAAGGCTTTAAAGAGTTATGGAACTTGGCCAAGGAGAGCCATCTAAGACATGAGAATAGAATCACCTCTTTCGCGCCTACTCCGGTGCCTACATGCGCCCAAGAAATCCATCTTGAGGAATATTAATTGATACAGAGATATGGAATAGAGAATCAACTTCCACATTGAGAAAGAAATAGTGATTTTTTTAAATTAAATATTTAAATTAAAAATAAAAAATAAATATACCATTTTTCAAACAAACTCATAATAATTATACTGCCATGTTTATTCATTGAGAACTAATTAATATTAGACAGACTTGCAGATAAATATAGAAACGCATACATACAATCCTTAGCTTTTAGTTCATTTACTTGCATTTAGTTCATTTTTATGTATATGTGTCCGAGTCTATGTGTCTAAGTTACTTTCCCAATTACTGTAACAAAACATCATAACCATGGAAACTCATGAAATAAAGGGTTTATTGGGGGCTTGCTTTAATGTTTGAAGGGTTAGGACATGACCATCATGGTAAGCAGGCCAGAACACTTGGTGCTGGAGCAGTAGCCAAGATCTTACATCTTGAGACAACAACCGTGAGGCAGAGAAGAGAGAGAGCACTAGAAAGGCATGGACTTTTGAAACTTCCAAGCCCACCCAGGAGCACACCTTCTCCAACAAGTTTTTATCTCCTAATCCTTCCCAAACTGTCCCACCAACTGGGGACTAAGCATTCCAATATAAATGCCTATGGGATCCAGCAGAGGTCAGAAGAGAGCACTGGATCCCCTAGCGCTGGAGCTACCTATAACTGTGCTGGAAATGAAGTCAAATCTTCAAGAGCGGTAAGTGTTTCTAATCACTTAACCATGTCTCTAGCCCCAACACACATACCACCTGTGTGTTTTCACATTCACCCTGTGAGGAAATTTCACGTTCATTTAACAAATGATGAAAGAATAGAAAATGAAATGACTTATATAGTGTTGTATAACTGCAAGTAGCTGGTCCCCAACATTGTCCTAGAAGTTTCCACTAGCTACTCATGCTCACCACCATACAGTAACAAATCTAGTTATCCATTAGCTTATACAAATATCTTGTTTAGCAACAGTAACTGGGCGTTCTCACATGCAAAGTGCAGTGAGAACACTGAGTTTCACTAACACATGCAAAGTCATCTCCTGTCATAGAGATTCTTTAGAAACCACTGTTCATTTCTACCTTGTGGATGCGAGACAAATTAGGTGTAAGTTATTGATATGAGAGTATATAGACTTATGACAGGAGGTAAAAGACCTCATTTATTCTTTAGCAATGGCACAAAATAGGCTGAAGGCAGAACCATTTCCCATTGGCTCTTTACCTCTATTTCTCCCTCTGGAGAACTTATGTGTGCCTTAGAGATATCCTCAAAATACTCTTCAGTTGTTCAAGGATTGACAGAATGCAGTCAACAAGAAAAGAGATTTGAGATGGGAGATACTTAAACATTCAGTTCCTAATACTCTTATTCCCTTATTTTAAGTACATTTTCTTATTTCAACAGATCCCTATCTCCAGGGTCACATTGGTTCAATTTGATAAATTGCTCTGCTGGCCCCATACAGTCCTACGATTCATTTTACATGGAAGCCTTAATGCCATGATTCCAATAGTCTTAGCTCTTATGTTTTGCCAAGTGGTAAGGGCCTGTACATTTGTGGTTTAACTTAGTCCTCTGTTTGTTTCCATTGTCGGCACTATTTACACGGTTACATTAGCATTTGTATTTAGAGGGACAGTAAATTAACCTCCTCATCTTTATGCTTAATGACTACCATTGTGCCCTTGTTTCAGTTAAATCTGGAAAAGGAGAATGACTATTTTCTAGTCTTTCTCCAGAAAGCCGATACTGTAATTGAAAGCCTGGCTAGTAGTAACTGTTGGGAGAAAGTCTGGCTTTGTGCTGGGTCAGCTTTTGGTCAGCATGTTTCGCAGACACCCTAGTCTGGTGGCAAGGCATCTTGTGTGGCCTCGTGTTAAACAGAGATGCAGTTCTGAGAGACAAAGGTTTTTAAGTGTAGTTTTCCTAAAATATGTGAAGGATATTAATTCCGTGTAGATTTGTAACATAAATAGCTACAAACCAGTTTTCAAGTATTGTCATATGTGGGAATGAAGATATTTCCATAAATACAAAACTCATTGAAAAGAATCCCTGAAACTAAAGAGGAGATTTTGATGGGGTGACTTACAGGATGGGGTACATACTAAAGCAAGCAGGAAGAGGGATTGGGTAGGTGACGTAATAAAATGTAATGACTCATATGTATAAAAAGGCTGTGTTGCATGAATTCTGGTTGTGTTAAAAGAAACCCAGAGCCAGATACCAGGGAAAGGCTGGAATATCAAAGAGAGGAAACACCACAGTCAGATCTCACACAGCTGTCTCCAGCTTCCTCAGCCTCCTCCTCGTAGCTTCCACTGCCTTCATCTGTCTTTCTATGCCTGCCTTAAATACCTTCTTTGCCCAGTTGTTTCACATCCTGGTTAAGATTAAAGGTGTGAACTACTTAAATTTGGTAGTTAGCTTTGAACTAACTGCAACACAGAAAGATCTCTGTCTCTGGAGTTAAGGGATTAAAAGTGTGGTACCACCAACTGCCTGCTTGGGAGCCTGGAACTCCCTCTGTGAACCAAGCTGGCCTCAAACTCAGATGTGCTGGGATTAACAGCATAAATCACTACTCCTAGGTCTTTCCCATGCTGAGATTAAAGGTGTGAGTTACCACTCTCTGATCCTCCTGGACTGACTGTGGGTGGATCTCTTCTCTGATATTCCAGACTGGTTTTATTAAGTATGTAACACATCACCACAAGGCCATAATGATGGTGTTTGACTGCTAACTTATCAACTTAGATAATAATTAAAAAGGAAGGCTTGAAACTTCTGACTTTCCTTCTGATGCTTCAGAGCTCCAGGTCTAACACTGAAGTCTTTAATCCATTTAGAATTTATTTTTGGACAAGGTAATAAAAGATAAGAATCAAGTTTCATTCATTCTGCTGCAGACATCCAGTTTTTCTGGCACCATTTGTGAATGATGTCTTTTTTCCCTTTTGTTTTGTCACCTTTGTCAAAAATCAGATATTTTCAGGTACATAAATCCTCAATTCTAGTCCATTGATCAATGTGTCTGCTTTATAGCAATATAATTATATGGGGTGACTTTACTATTATATGAGTTTATTATTACATGGTGTTTTTACTGTTATGTTTCCATAGTGTGAACTGAAATCAAGGATGCTGATGCTTTCCATGATGATTTTACTGTTCTGGATTGCTTTGGCTATATAAGGACTTAAGTTCAGGCTATGTATTTTAAGGTTTTTTTTTAATTTCTATAGAGAATTTCATTGCAATTTTGATGGGGATTTTATTGAATCTGTAGATTGCTTTTGATAGGATAGCCATTTTAAGTTAAAAAAAAATCTGGTCACACAGAAAATAGGACAAATAAGCAACAAGTGAAATCTCACGAAATTAAAAAATATTACTGTGCTATAGTTAATCAACTGAAGACATAGCAGAAAAAAGAATGGATAACAAAAAATTAATCTTTGCCACAATACATCCAACAGAATATTAAAAAATAAACATCAAAAAAACAACACAGTTAAAAATTGGACCATGAAACTGAACATCGTGCTCAAAAGAAAAAAATACAAAGAACCAAGAAACATTTTTGATGTATTCAATGTAAATTAAAATACTTTGAGATTTAATTTTAACACCGACGATTAGGGGTTTAAAAAAACAAAAAAACAGACTTGACTGGAGAGCTGTCTTAGAGATTGGGAGTACTCACTTTTTTCAGATGACTAGAGTTCAGTTCATAACAGCCACAGAGGGCAGTTATAAATGCCTGTAACTCCATTTCCATGGGATCATCCTGTTCTAGTCTCTATGGGCATCTACCTGCACATACACACACAGACACACACACACAGATGCAGACATACATATGTACATACACACACATATACATACATGCATACACACATGTATGAATAAATAGTAAATTTTTAAAGAAAATAAGTAACAAACACTGGCAATGGTGTAGAGAAATGAAAACCTCATTTACCACTGATGAGACTGATAACTGATATGGGCACTGTGAAGATCATGGTGAAGATTTCCCAAAAGGCTAGAAATGGCTCTACCATATTGCTCATCTATAGCAACTGTGAGTACATACCTACAGCACTCTCTACTATACTACAAAGACAAGTATGTATCCATTCCCATTGATACTCTCTTCACAATAGCTAAGAAAGAAACTGTCAAGACATTCAACAACTAATGAAGGAATAAGGAATATACAGTATTTATAAACAATAGAGTTTTAGCTATAAAGAAAAATGAAATTAGATGGTAAATGAATAAAACTAACAAAAATATACTGCGTGAAATAACAGAGATCTAGAAAGACAAAAACTGTATATTCTATCTTATATGTGGATACTAGCATCAAACATTAGATTTGTGTGTTTAATATTCAGTAACTGTAGGTCTAGAAAACTATAAAGGAGTCATTATTGTGTATCGGGGGTGCAACAGAGATTTTTGAGGAGTGGGGAGGAAACAGCAGATACGAAGGCAATAAAGGGAAAAATAGGGTTTAAGTGGAGAGGGTTGTAGCTGGGTAGAAAAGAGTGTAATGTGGGAAGGGGGTAACAAATATTGAAGAAGGCATATGGAAACCTACTGTATGAAATGTAGAGAGATAGACAGATGGACAGACAGATAGAAAGATAGAGATATGAGAGATAGATATAGACAGATAGATACATACCTATATAATAGATGGATAGATACATATATAAACACATGATAGATAGATAGATAGATAGATAGATAGATAGATAGATAGATAGATAGATAGATAGACAGACACGCAGACATGCAGACAAACAGATAAATAGATGGTGGGTGGATAGAAAGATGATACATACAAACATACATACATACTACATAGATAGATACATACATAATGTATGGATGAATAAATAAATAGATAGATAAATGATA
The DNA here is from genome assembly GCA_033318265.1 of Phyllotis vaccarum. Lineage (NCBI taxonomy): Eukaryota > Metazoa > Chordata > Mammalia > Rodentia > Cricetidae > Phyllotis > Phyllotis vaccarum. The sequence goes on from JARWLC010000014.1 coordinate 54,323,863, forward strand.
GATAGATAGGTAAAATGCTCTTCGCTGGTGCTATAAGTTGCCAAATAGAAACCCAGTGACTGGTATGGGACACCCTTCTTTGAGTTATTGATCAGGACAGTTCCATAGACCCTATATTCAATGCAGGATATCACTGTTGCTCTTGGTTGCCCATCAGAATTTTATAATAAGATTCTGTTCTCAAAGGACCACACACTTTAGCCTTATAACAAGCTGGTACTGACTTGGGAACTTGCTCACTGATGGCTAGCCTTCATAATACCAGAAGGTGTTACTTGGGATGCTGAAACAGAAAAGTCATCAACAATCTTATCCAGCTGCAAACCCTGAGAGGTACATTAACAACCAGTCTGGAAAGACATTGTTTTTGAGTAAAACAGTAGCATAGGTTATGGAGTATCCAGGCAATCTCTGGTTGGATTTAAGGTACACTCCTCAGAAGGTATCTCATGCCTAATTGTTGTAGATGAAGATGCCTCACTATGATAGGTTTAACAAAGAACTAAATGCCCATTACTGAGGGAGAAACAGATTAGATGGGACTTCTGGGGACAGAGATCTCTGGGAAGCAAAAAAGGAAGAATTACTGACCAGATGTGAATTAACCAGGATGGGCATAGTAGAAATGAGGTAACAAATGCATGAAAAAATGTAAGTTTAAAAATATGGATTATGTTATGTTATAAGAGCTAGTTAGAAGCAAGCCTACACTAAGGCTGACTTTTCATAATTAATAAGATGTCTCTGTGTCTTTTGTGAGCTGGCACCCCAAAAAAGAAGGCTATCTACACCAAATACAGAAAATCTGGCCAAGAACCCATGACTGGGAAGCTTAGAGCTCCATGGAGTGAGCCTACAACTCTTACTGTGCTAAGCATGCAAAGTATCCAGCTGCCTTCTGAATAAGCATCTATATACCAATAGATCTATGCAGCCCTCAGTCCTCATCAGAGAAGCATCTTTGTTCATTGACAACACCAACAAAGGGGGAGGAGGTGGAGTGTGAGAACTGTGAGGGACTGGGGCAGACTGTCTTCCAGACACCACAGGACAGTTACACTATGATCCCACAGCCTAGACAAGACGTTCACATGATGAAACCAATTAACATTCCAGCATGTGTGAAGAAAATATGCATGAACTCCTATTCCTATTGACAGTTGATAGCTGCTAAGGGAAAGTAGTAGTAGAAGCTGGTGTTGTTGGTGTTGTTGGTGGTGGTGATGATGATATTTTTTTGTAAGGATAGTCAGAGATGGGTTGACAATGCTTCAGTGGATGGTCCCACAGCCATGCATATATGAGCACTACTGATTAGACTCAATGGGTTATTTAAGACAAAAATGAAAAATAAGTCTTGAAGTCGGGAGATCTAGGGAGAATTAAGGGAAGAGAGTCATGAAATAAATTACATATATATATATATATATATATTTCCCAAAAGAATAACTTCAAAATATCATGTTTCAAAAAAGAATACTGGAGGTCTTTGTGCTAGGATGCAAGGATTCTATTTCATTACTCCTCATCAGGTCTAGAGATCATCATTGTAAAATTGCACAGACTGAAGAAATCACAGACTAATGAAGAATGACCTACAGCTCATTCTATCAGCATTCAAGAGACTTGGGAGAGGGATAATGAGCCAGAGAAAAAATACATAGGATCTATATCACACGGTTATTAGAGATATTTAATATATACATACAATAAGGTTAAACACTTTGTTGTGGGAATTCTGTTATTCAGACCAATGATCAATGGGAGTGGTTTGGTCCTATGGATGTGATTTTCTCTGAAGATACATGACCCTTTAAGAATTCATGAGAGGGGCTTGAGCTTTCTCTTGGGGTGGTCAGAGCAGGTACTGAGTGGCAAAGCAAACTTGCAGTTTGGTTCCATCTCCCCTGGGCGGAAGGGCAGGACAGCAGCCTCAGAAATCAGTGGTCTCAGCTCTGTTCTCTGTCATGACTTTACCTATTTCATCGCCTGTCAACAAACTTGATTTTATTCTATAATTCAGTCCTTCAGTATCTGGCACCCAACAATCCTTTATGGAATAATACTCCAACATGCTAGCTGTTGTTGCTAATATCTTGATTTCACAAAGACCAATTTAACCAATGAGGAAGCAAAGATGTTAAAAAGTAAACAACTGGAGTTTTAGGTGCTTTCTCTCTTATAAACTTATCAAGAAATAAGCCTCTCAGCTCTTAATTCCTCATGTCTAGTTTAGTGCTTCTATAATAAAGGTCTGACTATTTTGATCTTCTCTTCCCCTTTAACTGATGGATATACAGTCCCAGGTCCTTGTTTTACATAACTTTTTCCTGAAGCTCATGTAATTGGCAGATTAGAGTCTTGTTGCTCTTCGCTTGAAAGGAGGGCTTACTGGCTGATACGAACATCAGTGTTGTCAAAGTGACAGTGCCTAAAATCACCTGCAAGGAGCCTGTGGATGCCTGCAGTGCAGTGGTCTTGATTATGTTATTTGATGTAGGGAGACTCATCCAAACTGTGGGCCAACCATTCCCAGGGATAAGACCCTGTATAATATAAAGTATAGACAGTGAACTGAGACTGTGAGGCATGCCATTTATTGATTTCTATTCTAGATTACAGATGTGATGTGACCTTGTTTCAAGTTTCTTCCCGTGGCTTGGTTTCCCAGCAGAATACACTATGTCTTGAACTGTGAATTAAAATAACTGCCCCTCCCCTTTTCTTGTCAGAACATCTTATTACAGCAATTATTACAGCAATGGGCAGGAAAACTAAGACAGAAATCAAAACCATGATAAAAAGGGTTGCAAAAAGAACAGGCTTCTGTGCATGCTCAGCTGCTCAGGAGTCCAGAAACTGGAAACTCAGATTGCCCACCCCCCCTACCCCCCCCACCCCCCCCACCCCCCCCCCCCACCCCCGGTCACTTGGTATCCAGGGACTTTGGAAGATGGGGGAAAGCTCTGTACTGATTGAATGGCAAGATGCGGAGTTTTAAGGTTCCTTGCAAAGGTCATGGTGCCTTTTCACAGGTCAGGTGTTTCTTTGCATGTGTGTAGGATGTTGAGCTTGTGATACCAAAGGTCACCAACCAGATAGACAGGCTCTTTCTGCACAGGCTCACTCTTAAGAAATCAGTTTAAAACCTACCCTGGAGTGGATTTTTGTTTTTCTTGAAAAAGAAAATAAGCACTTTGCTATTGCTCAAATTATATTTGTTGTCTCCGGGTCTCAAAGAATCTCCAACTGACTAAAGTCCTGTCTAGTCTAGTTATTGGAAACCACATTGAAAGTTGAAAATTAATTCCAAGAAAAAGATTCCTATAAGCTATGTACAAAATCTCAAATCTAGATAATTCTCCCAATAAAACTACAAAGATTAAGAGGAGGTTTGCTAAATTTGTGAAATGATTTGAGTGGAGCTTTTTAAAATAATAATAAAAAGACACAGAGTTCAATTAGCCATGCAAAATTTGATCTTTGTGACATTCCCAACTAATCAGTGTCCACAAGTCTGAAACAACATTGGCCCAAAGGTTAGGACCAGGTTTCCCACCCCCAAGTTTAGACCAACACTAGCACTCTGGTTCAGTGTGAAAGGCTGCAGGCTTCTGGCTTCCTCTAGGGAATCCTGAGGAAATGTCATCAAGTATTACAAAGGCTGAATGACAGAATATTAACCTCAATTTACATCACAGAAGCCTAAACCCAAACCCCACTGCAACCAGCAAAGTACTCTGACGTTGACCCCAAGAAAGGCAGAAAGCAAAAAGATCCTGAAATAACAATATATAGGCAGCATTTTGTGAACCAGCAAGGGAAACTAAACGCTTTCAACTCACTGAAAATCAGCCTTTTCCAGGCTTACTCTCTCGCTGTCTAGGTTTTCAGAATCAAATGAAAATGTATGCACCCTTCAGGGTCGGAGTTTGCTTTAATTTTCTGCAGACTGTGCTCTATTGCAAACACAAGGTCAGAAAGGGACAAATTAGAAATTTTTTTTATTAAAATAATTTTATCTCTCCTTGAAGAGCAGTCTTCGGGAACCTTGAGGTGTCTTTCTAGTTCTATGAAAATAAACTAGAAAAAAAGTTTTTTGTTTTTTTTTTTTTAAACCAAGCAAGAGTCCACAGAAAGGAAAATGCACACCCCAAAAGGCATCTTTGGACTTCTAGGTGGGATATGAACTTACAAGCCCATTGGTGATTTCCAGATAAGTAAGGCAAAGGAATCCACAGCCTGAAACCCTCCCTGTCACCAACAATTGTGCATGGTGATTCGGTCTACTGAGTAGCTAATCTTGTATAGGTAGAAACTGTCCAGAGATGTCAGGTCTGTCAATGGCACCAAGTTAAAAATCAAGATTCATCCAAGTAGTGGCTGACCCCGTTTTCCTGCTTATGTGCTTATGCACGGTTCATTTCCTTCCAGGGTCAGAGTGCCAAAGTCAATTTTCCCAGCTCATCTCCATCTGATCACAAGTCTCCTTTGTCTCTTTTCAGGCTCCACTGAGCTCAGCCCAAAAAATCGATTCTCAAGTTTCTCCAGTGATTAAATCCTTTTTTCTGCTAGTAATTCTAGAGGAGTCTCCCATCTGTTGTTGGTGGTTTGTACATGTTGTTTTAGTAACGTGTTCTTGTAGTTCTTTCTTGGAAAGGACGTTCCTTTTGTGATTTTCATCTCTTCTTTAATCCTTCCTTTCTCATCATCTCTATCTATATGATGTCCTTGTGGTATATATTTCAAACAATAGAAGTTTATAAAAGAAATTTGGTTAATTAGGATTGGGATGTTTTTAAAAGGCAGGAAAACAATCTTTAGGCAAATTAAGTAAAATAAGGCTCATTTGACAATATAAGGGAACATGAAGAAGGCAGTTCTCAGAATGAGAAGAGGTCTGGGAAACCACACTGTAACACGGCCCAGGAAGCGACAAGAGAATGTCCCAGAGAGCAGATGGGGGTGGGGGGGGGGCAAGAGTGGATTCCTGGAATCGTTGTTTCAAAGTTCCTTTCTCTTTAAATGTTAGAACTCAGAGACAGCCCTGTCGCCATGCTAGTTCCCTTGGGATTTAATTTCTCTCTCTCTCTCTCTCTCTCTCTCTCTCTCTCTCTCTCTCTCTCTCTCTCTCTCTCTCTCTCTCTCTCCCTCTCCCTTTTCCTGCCTTTCTTCCTCTCCCCTTTCTCTTCCTCTGTCTCTTCTTTCTCCCCCTCCTCCTCCTGCTTCTCCTGATTTCTTGAAAGATCAAACAAATATCTCAGTGGCAAAGGCACTGAGTATGAGTCGTTCCACTTTAGACTACCAGGTCTTATTGCAATATCTCAATCAAAACCTTTGTTCCAGATGAGAATGAATAAAGCTACCCAGAGATTAGCAACACAGAAAAACAGTCATGCCAGGTGGACACAATATTATCAGAAGCCACAGCAGCCTCTCCAGCCAGATATGGAGGAAATAGAGCCGCTATTGGAAACGTGAAAAGGGCCAAGGTATAGGCCATGCATTCTTTTAATTCCACACTCCAAACTTCTGTCAAGTTCTCTGTTGACTGACTTAGCTATAAACTGGTCAGGTTCTCTGTCATTCAAAGAGGACAGCAAGGAATGAATCTGAGAACCAGGGTGACAAGAGTGTGGCAGCTCTAAAATTCTTAGTTTCTACAGCTACCCCTACCTAGTCCACAGAGAGGACATGCCTCAAACCCTCACTCACGGTACCATCACACTGGAGAGGTAAATGAGTCACATCCTTGAGCTCGATCAGGATCCCTCCAGTTGTAACATCCTATGCTGGCTCAATCAAGAAGGAAATCAATTTGTTGCTCTCGGTGGTATTCCCCCACATAGCATATTTACCATGCTGGACCAATTAGACAGTCGTTCAAGGAAATGTTCTTGAGATTCTACTAGCTGTGATGCAAACTATCATAGGAAATGAAGATAAAACACAGGTCTTAAAACACCACTGAGAAGATCGGGAAGTCCAAATCAAATAGCAGCATAGGAAAGGCAGTAGTAATTCAGAAGGTGTTAAAATGTGATGGATGTGAACAGGCAATGGGGCAGTCAAGCAAAATTCCTCCTGGATACATTACAGGAAGGGAAGAATTTGGTTTGGCCAGAAGTAGTAGCTCAATAAGAACTGGGAAGGTCAAAATTCAGATGTGGAGGAATATTTTAAATAAATACATAAATTAAAAGCAAAATATCAAGAAGTAGGGCAAAGTAAGAAAACTAGCCATAATGTTTTCAATGTAGTAATTATAATGTATTTTGAGTAAGATCATATTGGGTATCATTTTAGTACAATCTTATTGAATATTTTTATTAAGAAGAGCATTCCATAATTTTTTTAAATAAAATTGGCATTTTATAAGTCAGGTAAGATTATAGTAGTCTAGCTATGCTTAGTGTAGAAAATTTATCTGTGATCTTTCTTTTCATTTTTAGTATTTATTTTATATTATAGAAATTGATGATTAGAAAGTCACTCCATCTGTTTGTGGTTATTGTTATTGTTATTATGTTTATTTGTCTTGTGAAAATACACATATTATATTAACATACAGTACCCAGTTGCATACTAGACTCTTGGCCACTGACAAATGCATAGCAAAATAATGTTAGTTTAAATTTAGTGGATGGGCTTGTGAAATGGATCAGTGTATTAAGGACACTTGTTGCCAGGTACTTGCTGCCAAGCCTGATTGCCTGAATTAGATGTCCGAGGAACGGCATGGTAGCACAGAACAGATAAGTTGTTAACTGAACTCCACATGCACTCCTTGACATGCACAAATATGCACATGCACACACAATAAATAAATATTAACTAAAGCAAATAAATGAAAGTAAGTTTAGTGGCTACATTCAAATCTGAGAGAAAGGTGGCACAGATGGTATTGAATACTTGGTATCACTTCTTTATTTACCTGTTTATATTGCCCATGCTGTTAGACAAATGCAGTATCATGTGTTTGATGTATGGCTTTATATGTGGGACAGTGATCAAGAGAGGTAGTTTCTGCTTCTGATAGCTGGGTTTAAACAACTTAGGAATATGATGACCTTAACCTTGACTTGGTCCTGCTCACCTGCCCTGTTCCCCAAATCCAAGAATATTTTCTGAGCAACTAATTTACAGTAAAATACAGGTTTGAAGATCTTAATCTCAAACTCTGAAGCCTGGATGCTTCAACATTCAAAACTTTTTGTGTGCTAACATGACACCTTAAATAGAAAATTTTCACACCTAGTCTTAGGGTAAATTAACAATCTAAATGCAAGTGTAGCAATATTACTATATAAAGTCACCACCTGAAAACATCTACTGCAATTTTCTCACATGCTCTGTCTTTGAAAATCATTGTAACAAATTAATACATTGTGCGCTGCTAAACTTTCCAGTTTACATGAACAGGGCAGTTGAACAGGACTAAGGCAAGGTTAAGACTGTCTTGTGCCCAAGGCATTCAGACTTAGGCAACAGAAGTAGAAACTACCTCTCTTGATCACTGTGCATACATACAGCCAAATACCAGGCAATTTGGGTCAGACAGACTTTTGGACAGTGATATCTACTTCCTCAGAGAGCTGAATCTGATACTAACACACAACAATTAGCATAGGTTTTCTTACCATCTTGTCCACATTATACTAGTACAGGCCCTCAAAGCTATTTGCTAAACTAACCGTTTTGCTGAAATTGTAGGAAAAGTTCCATAAACCTGTGTGGACAATGATGAAAGTATTCTAGTATTCAAACAAACAAAAGAAATCAACAGCTCTTTAATGAGCCAGCTTGAATTCATCAACTCTATCAATTTGCTCAACAGACATTACCAGCTACACAGGACTTTGTCTAAGAGTGTCTGAGGCAATCCTAGATAAAATAGCAGAATTTCATCAACTATTCCAAAAGCAACATGATCCATATGTTTTCAAATATTTCAAAAGGTTAAACAATAACTAGACAATTGCAAACTAATTCAAGATAAAAACAAAGCAACAATATTTTTTTAATCTCTAAAGAAGTTAGAAACTTATAGGTATAAGATTTTTGAGTTGGCTCTCTGCCAGACTTAGGGAGTTATAGATTTTGATTTGAGGTCTCATATGAAAGGAATCCTTGTTATTCCCCTGCCTGAGTCCTTATGGCTACAGTTGGGAGTCTGTCTACAAAGGAGCAAAAGTAGCCAAAACACTGCAGAAATGACCTTTGATAAACTAATGTCAATCTACTCTCTTCTACATTCACCACTCCTACTTAATATCAGCTCCTCTCTTGGCTCACAATGCCGAAGTCTTTTGGAAAGTCTACAACAGTGTGCATGTGCATAACAGCTAAGCATGGAATGCAAATACAGCAAATCATTCTGCTAGAGAAACTACAAAGCTTTCAAAAGTATTATATAAAGCTATATGATGTGATCTTAAGGACACATTTATATATAAAAGGAGATTTTATATAATATATAAATATGGGAGGAGGGGGGAATTTTTAGGAAATTGGCACATATACACAGTCTTGGAAGTTTGGCAAGCTCAAACTCCAGTGGGGAAGGCCAAAGTTTGAAAGAGAAATGAGCTGAATTGGAGTCCAAAGGCAGTTAGCCATAGAACTGAGAAGGGGGATGTTTTAGATAAAACCTAGAGCAGCTGCTGGGGAATTTCCTCCTGCTTAGGATGTGATGTGGGAAGTCAGCCTCTTGTTCATCAGCTGGAAGGGACCACATGGTCTCTTATTTGAAAGGTAAATCACATTGAAAAGTACCTTCACTCTAACCAGATACCTAAAGCCCTAAGCAGATTATGAGAAGCTGAGGAGCAAGGACAAGGCCTATGATGATAACTCCTGACAAATACATCAGTCGTAGGGAAGAGAGTGCACTTGGTGATTGGCAAGTTAGGAAGCAAGATGCTGGCTTCACAGAAATTTAATAGAAATACACTGTTTCGTAGATACCAAATCGAGCACCACTTTAAAGTTCTGGCAATCTGTCCTTCTCTGTTCTGATGGCTGACCCAGAGAGTGTAAGGTTTGACTAATTTCAACAGCTGAGTTAAGAGAACTTTTTCTTGTCTTCATCATAGTATACTTCTTTCTGCCTGAACTTTCTCTGGCATCCCAGAGAAGACTACCAAAGAAATACTACCTAGAACTCATGAATGTGCTCGTGGGAACAAAGGAAAAAAGCCTATGCTCCTAGGATCACCTTACTCAGTAGGGGATAGCATTTTTAAAGGTCATTAGAAAGGTCTCCTGTAGCAATGACCCAACTTCTTCCCTCATTGCTTACTCTCACTCACTTCCTCACACCCACACACCATAAAATCATGTTACCACGTGAACTGTGTGACCAGGTCTTTTAAATTTAAGCTTCTGTTTTTATTTGTAATCAATGAATTAAAAGGTTTCTTTTGCATTTGGAAGAAATTATTTAAGCCACGCATTATGATTTATTGATTATCAATTCATGAGTTGAATGTTGTTCTTTCTGATGATAAAACATGCTGCAAAAATGTACAATTTAGCTGGAAGTTCATGGAGAATCTAGTGGAATTCAAATATGAGCAAATCCACAAAGTTCACGAAAGAACAAACACGTTTCATTTTACTGGTCCCCTGGTTCTCCTAGTCTGGATAGCTGTTTTAATAGTCTCTACTTAGCTGCCAATGTTTACACGGCTGTGCTCTTTCCATTATGACCCAACTACATTGGCCTCTTTGGACTTTTTATCTGGGCAAATAGTTCCCTTGACTTAGGAGATTTCCAGGAACTCAGTGATGCCCCTAATTATTAATTGGTCACTATAAGCTATATTTGAAACAGTTTGTCTGTATTTCACAAATTTCCCCAAAGCCTGAGCTGTGGCTATTTATTAAGGAATCAGAGAAATACATTTTAAAAGTTCTAAGGCATACAATAATTTAAATGTCAAAAATAATGGGCAAGTAAGGGCTTGCCAAGTAATATTCACCCCTTTTTCAGGCCTTCATTCATTGTCGAAGACATATAAGAAGATAAACTATAAATAAAAAAAAAAATAAAACTCTCTGTGAACCTCAGGAAAAAAATGGAAGTGTCTCCCATCCTAACACGATTCAGGTGACAGTATCGGTCACAAAACCTCATTCTCCAACTATGGCAGGATGGCTGGTGACCCAATCATATCATTGGCATAGTCAAGTAATTGGATCAGAGACAAGAAGTCAAGTAGCTGCAAATAAAGGCAGCTAACTTCTCAGGGTATTTTCTCATAGGTAGAAGGAGATTGATTTTTATGTTATGGGATTGGAACACTTATTACAAGCATTGTTCTTGGCTTTGCTGGTGTATTTTGTCTTCAATGGGAGGTTTAACAATGACCAGCAAGGATGCAAAAGAAGCAAGGAAAGGTGAAGTTCTAAACACCTGAAAATTCACATCTGAGGCTTGCTTCCTGGACTCTTTCCACATAGAAGTATAAAGCTTTGTTTTATATAGGTGTTAAAATTGATTTTCTGCCTCTTTGGATTGAAGGGGACCAGGCAGTGCTCTGTGGGTAAGACCATTCATTGTGAGAATTATATTTGTTCCATTCTTCTGGAGCACTCCTTCATGATGAGGTGTTTGGAAGTCTCTCACCATTAGCCACATATCACAGAGGAGGAAGATTAACTCATCTTATCTGTTAGGATATAGGACAACCAGGCTCAGTTTAGTTAGTTTCTTTCTTTCTTGGGAGCAAGCATTCTGCAATGGGAATTCTACCTCAGATTTTCATACAAGGCTCCCCTGAGTCTTCAGTCTTCTCTTGATGGCCAAGACATCCCCTGTGCATGCCTGATGTGACATAATTGTAAAGAGAGCAAAATTTTCTTATTTATGGAGAGAATGGGGCAATAAGAATCATATGCTTACTTTCCTATCAAGATGGCCACTTTCTTCAACCTACCATATGGAATGAATATAATAAAAAGAACCAATACAAACTATTTTGCAGGCACAGGTAAAAAATTGATCTCGTAGCAGCCATCTGTGGTAGAGCGCTCTAGTTATTCCAGTTTTTCATAGAAAGAAATGAGGTACAAATAGCTCAAGCTGCTCTCCCTACTTACGCTTCTGTGACTCCAATGCTAGCTGTGCTGTCCTGGTGCTCACAACCTGCTCTCCAAATAGTGTGTATAGGGAGAACTATTTAGCATCTTACATAATCTTATATTTATTGTCCTCTTGGGTTGTAAATTTCGATTTGTTTCAAGAACCCATTGTATAAAGTTCCCTTAAAACTCCCAGCATGCAAATGGGAATGGGTGCAGAGACCCACAGCAAGATATTATGCAAAGAGAGAGTCTAAATTGGAGGTCTCCCTCACAGAGTCCCTTCCCTGAGAGCTGGGAGAAGTGTACAAAAGAGGGCACAGAAAGATTATAGAGCCAGAGAGGATGGCCGGGACCAAAACAACATGGCCTACAGCATCAACTAATCAGGACTCACATGGGTTCGCAGATACTGAAGCAGCAGTCATGGGGCCTGTAGGAGTCTGTACCATGTCCTCTGTATATATGTCATGGCTGTTAGCTTGGTGTTTTTGTGGGACTCCTAAAGGTGAGCACTGGTATGACACTTTTGCCTGTTCTTGGGACTCTTCCTCTTGGGACATTGCCTTGTCCAAGCTTAATAAGAGGGCCTTTGCCTTGATATTGTGTCTTGTTTTGTTGTGTTTGGTTGTTGTATCTTAGAGGCAGCATCCCTTTTGAAGGAGAACAAAGGGGAATGGATCTTAAGGAGGAGGGTGACAGGGAGAGAGCCTGGGAGGAGTGGAGGGGGAGGAAGTTGTGGTGGATACATTTTGTGAGAGAAAACCCTATTTCCAAATTTTAAAGATCCCAATGCTGATATCATTGAAGTCTTAGGGATAATTGCTATGTTCAAGGTATATCCAAAAAAAAAAGTGGTGTTAAAGTTCTATATGACCTAGCCAGCTTCCATTAGTGTATATAATATTTTAATACATTACATCTATACTAAACAAAGCAATTTGACTTCACAGGACTCAAATTCATTTGTCATTGCCAGTGGTGAACTTTAGAAGCTTCACTACTGATTTTCTACTCCCTGTTTCTTTGTTTTGAATATGTCAATATATACAGTATAAAATGATGTATGAACCCATTAGTAAAGTTTAATGGGAAGCAGTCAGTTGCCTTGGGGGAAAAAGGGCAATCTAGAGGTGGTCAGTTAAGAATGTATGGAAAGGTACCCACAGACTGACCATTTTTCTATTAGATTCAGTAAATATTTTCTTCAAGCTTCAGATGGGTCTGTAACCTGCAAAGAAGCTCTAAGTCCCCCAAAAGGATACACGAATTCATCGAGACAGACCTCTTTCCCTCACCCTATAAAGAGAAGTGTGACTATACAGTTTGAGCCTCCCTCGGGAACTTACTGGAACTTACTGGAAGAGAACTATCTTATAATATGATCTTTTCCTGTGGCAGAACCTAAGATATTTGAAACATCATAGAATGTATCTTGAAGGCGGAGAATGGGAGTTGATATATTCTGTAATTAGAACTTCTGTTTATATGAAACTTTAGCACAGTGGTCCTCAACCCGTGGGGCTTGTCCCCATGGGGCTTTCATACCTGGTATTTATATTACAATTTATAATAGTAACAAAATTACAGTTATGAAATAGCAACAAAATAATTTTCAGGTTGGGATCAGCACAACATGAAGAACTCTATTAAAGAGTTTCAGCATCAGGAAGGTGAGAACCACTGTTCTAACACCTCCATGGCTGTTTTTACCCTACTAGGAACACCTCTGAGCTTCACTCAGTAAAAACACTGGGTAGGAGATGTTGAAGAATCCTCAAAATATTGCTAGTTGGACTTTAAACATTACTTTACTTTTCTGCTTAGAGACAAAACAGAGTCATAACATTCTTAAGCAATTTCTTTAGCAGTGTATAATAGACACAACTATGCCTTAGAATGTATTCATTCCCTGGCTGCTATAACCTATAGATATTTTAAAGTGTGTAGAGCACGTGGATTTTAGGCTTCAATGGAAGTCAGGATTGCTTATTATAAAGAGTTGGCTCATATAACTATGGAGACTGAGAAGTCCCACAATTGACTATATACAGGTTTATGACCAATGGAAGCTCAGCACGTAATTCAGTCTGGGAATGTTGGTCTTAGAGCAACAGGATTCAATGTAAATACGGGATTTACTTAAATTCTGGATTTTATTACATAAATCTTCACCTGAGGATTAGAAATAAGATGGCATGCTCAACTGTATCTTTCTCTATGTTATATAGCTATCTCCTAGGAATAAAAACATTAACTCCCAGTGGCATGGGTAAAGAAGTGGTACAGTGGGAGTGTGGAACTTACAGAACTAGGGCAGCCAATCAAACCTGTAAGATTCATGAGACCTTTTCTTGGTTGTATGTTCAGGAACAGTGCTCTGGGGAAAAGCCTGGTGGTAGTGCTTGAAGGTAGAGCATAGAGCTCCAGGTACACAACTTCCTGCATCACCATCCACACTCAGCATGGACTTTTCAGAGAGCAGCTAGGAAAGAGCCATCATGCTCCCACTAGGGACCCCAATAAATTCATCACTTCACCAACTAGACAGTGAAAATCATTTCTTTGGTCTGTTATTAGTTTTCCATTTTTTGTGGTGAATAGTCATTTTTTTATGTATCCCCATGGAAAAAAAAATCACACTACAGTACATTTTGTTACTACCACAAAATTCATAGAATTGGGCAATCCATAAAGAATAGAAGCTTATTTGTCTCACAATTGTGGGAGTTAGCGATTCACAAAAACATAGTGCATGCATCTTTCAATCATTTTATAACAGCCACCGGCTACATAGAACATGGTAGAGGATATTACATAAAGTCACAAAGCAAGCAAATAGACCTTTATTTATTCATCTACTTTTTAAAATAAATTTTATGAATTTCATGTATGTTTACTGTATTTACATCATTTACCTCTTTCCTCTTCTACTGCCAACAGCTATCATGTCCCCTCACTTCACTGCACATTGATGGTTCTCTTTCCTTTAACTATTATTAATATTTCATATCACATGCATATATTCACTTTACATTATTCACACACAAAATAACTACATTAAAATGCAATTAAGTGTATGCAATAAAAATACAGACTAACAAAATTTTATAAAAGTGTGTCAAGCAGTTCATTAATATACATACTATAACCATTGTGGATTTTGCAATCTTTGTAGAACAAATCATCTTTTAAACTGTTTGTGAGTAAGTATATAATTACAGCCTTCTGAAATCACTTAGCATTATTCATATAAGTACACTTTTAAGGACAACCATTTGATATTGGATAACCAAAGAGAGGGTTCATCTCTGAGGAAAAACAAATTCCCCTCTCAGCATTTGTTAGCTGCCCTGTTGCTGCCCCCATTGTGAGACCTTGTGAGATTTCCCCCACCCATGCTGACACATCAACTGGTGTCATTGTTGAGACTTTGTTTAAGTAGCTGTATTGTTGGTATTTTATTTGTGCAACATCCCTGTCTTATACAAAAGACACAACCTCACAGCACAACACCTATTTTGGTCCTCTGGCTACTACAATCTTTCTGCCCTGAGAAATTCTCTGAGCTTAGGTGCAGGACTTGTGCTATAGATATTTCAGTAGGGGTGGGCACCCATCATCAGTGTTCTCTGCATTCTGACAGCGGTGGCTTTCTCTAACGGTCTCTATTCCATGCTGAGATTCTTTGATGAGGGATGAGAACCACACGCATCTGTGAGTACAATGATAAATATGACATTGGTTTACAAAAGCAGCTGAAGTAGCTTCTACTCTAAAATCCTTGACCTCATTAGCCGTAGGCAGTTGGCTACTTTTATAGTAACAAGCATGAATTCACACAGACTATCTAAGAACAACAAGAAGAAGAAAATCCAGTGCCAGGCATGAGAAAACTCAAGGTGGAAGTCAGCTGGCTCCAAGAAACTCCCAAAACAATACTGCTATTACTACTTTCCTTAGTTGCTTCCCTCAAGACACCACATGTCTCAGAAAAGGCAAAATGGATATGACCCCAAAGCCTCTCCCTAAGGATTATCTTTTATAGTGGATGTAGATCTAAACTCCTGAGAGAACAGCAATCAGAGAGAACAGCCTTAACCAGCTGTAATGCCTACAAAATACAATAGGCAGCATGCCAAGATATTCATACAGGTACAGTAGTGGCATGTATATTTTGGCAGTAACCAACAGCTGTCTTTCCTTTCCTTATAAAGCCACTAATGTCAACGAAGGGATTCATTCTCATGACCTATGTAATCTTAACTGCCTCCCCAATAGTACCCATGATTTTATGGACATCAGAGTTGATGAATATTCATATTATATTATACATTGTTAAATGTAATTTTTCTCAATTTTGCAGTATTGTGTAATCCATTGTTGTTCAAAATGTTTATTTGTCACAATGAATGAATATTTATTCTCAAACAACTTTTGAGCTTGAGGATCATCTTTCTTAAAACTAAGCCCTCAGATTGTATAAGCTGTAGGTTCATAAAATCAGAATCCAATTCCACTTCTGTTTTGCACATTTCTCCTCTATATCATCCTGGCCTCAACTGCAGAAACGACAGGAGTCTGCTTTCAGGTATATATATTTATGACAAACAAACCCCTGTCATCAAGAGACTTTAGCTCCTAAGAATTAAGTCTTACCCTGAAATCATCTGAGGAACTGGTGATAAATTTGGCCGTAGAAGTGATCTGAAACTTTAGAATCCTGTACTCTGTGTCTAACCATTCTGTGGGAATAGCTACCAAAAGAAAAAGTAAGCCTTTCTTGGAAGAGACTATAACTTTGCACCAACATGGAGCTATCCCCATCTGTCTGGCTATGCTCAGGAACAGCAATAGTTATTATAAAATGCAGTCTCCTGTTTTTGCCCTTTAAAAAATTAGCTTAACACCTCTGGCAATAAAAGTTCTCATGCTTCATGGATAATAAAGAGTGTTATACCTTCTTCATTGCCTACAGAATGCCTTGGGGAGGCTTTATGCAAGAGCAACTAATGTAGACTTGAGAGTTATTATCAGAGAAACCCTCACTGCCTTTAATTTTCTCTTCCTTGAAAAATTTCCTAGCTTCTCTGAAACCTTAAATTTTCTTTTTGTAACAAAGTATAATTTGGGTTAGTTCTCTTTTGCTATGTAAACGTGCGCAGTGGAAAGGGTGCATTCACAGCTTGTTGTATATTTTATTAAACCAATTAAAAAATTTATGGGAAGAAGAAATCAAGTTAACACCCACAGCAAAGGAAAGGAAAGCCAAGCCTTTTGTACAGGAGCCAACTTCTGCCCAGTTTCACAGGTGCCCCGCAAACATGATGTCATTTTGATTGAAGTGACCTCTCTCCCACAAAGACAAATGAAAGAACCCCTTTGAAAATAATCCCTGAACCTCACACAGGTGGTCAAACCTAAAATAAACCTCAAGAGTGAAGCTCAGAAAGCATTTTCTAAAGGAATGTTCAGTTAGGGCTGCCTAAAGAGCTTTTTAAAAAGGAAGAAAGAAACTAACTCCAAATGTGCAGACTGTTCTTTTGAAGAAAATAAAGAATATGCTTTTCTGCTCTGCTTCAAGTGAAAGGCATACTTCTCAACTCGTGGTTTTACAGCGTAATTACGAAACATGAATAAACCTTCTCTTGATTTCTTTAAAATTGATTTTCAATGGGTTTTTAATGCAAAAGGAGTATGTCCAAAAGCTGTGTAAAGGGACATAATTTGGTGTAAGGGTACATATATGCCCGCTGGCCTGTAAGCCTTATTTTTATTTTTTTATTTTTTTGATTCAGACTCCATAGTGATTCTCTTGATTGTATCTGGTCAGTCACTGGTTTCAACTATTATATCATCCTAAATTACTTGGGTCTGTGATCAGGTTCCTGTGCCTGGCCCTCCAGCCCTGTGACTTATTACAAAATATAAGAGAATAATATGGACCACCACTATGCTCCATTGTTTGGATATCCTACTATATCACATCTACTTCTTTTGTAGTCAACCAGCATTAGAGTAGTACTGTCTGTCTACCAAAGTGTTGGCAGGAACCAGAGATAAAGATAGTTGTTAGCTACTCCATGCTGGTACTGAAATCAAACTTGGGTCTTTAAAAACAGAACATATTCTTACTAGCTAAGCCATCTTTTCAGCCCCACATTCCCAACCTTTAAAAAGAAATCCTTTTCAAAACCACCATTTGAACTTGGAAATGTTTATTAAACTTATAATGAAGCCTATATGTTTTTCCATGCCTGTATTCATATAAATTTTAACTTATAAATTAGATATAATAAGAGATGGTCAAGAACTATAAACTATAACAATCTTAATAACATTTATGTTATAGATAATTATATAAGCATATATGTATATATAGTGGAAAACATAAAGAAATGGTCACCCAGTTCCTTTATCTATGTAGATACTATTTTATTATAATTTAAATGCTGTGTCATAATATATTTCACATATTTCCTTCCATCCCACTCATCCTTAAAGATGGTCCTAACAATTGCAATGTTTGTTATTTTATGCCGAGAACTATCTGGGCTCCATTTCCCATCATTTGTAGGTTTCCAGGACCTGTTGAAAGTGAATGATACACTTCCAGCATCCCATCACTGAGTCTGCTAACATAAGCCCTTCTGGTACCTCTGCAGCAGGTTGGATTTCTTCAAATGCTGCCTCTGAGACAGAAATGAGCAAGCAGGGGATTGTTAATAATACTCAGTGTTAGTAAATATTCAGCACTGGTGAAAGGTAAAGGAGGGAAGCAGAGCTGACCAAAGATAGAAATCTAGATGTGATACAATTCCAGTAGAACAACACTTCAGCTAACTGTGTGGGGCATTCTGAAGATGGGCTGACAACTTCTGTAACGAAGTATCTGCTGAGACTATTGACTAGTGAAATTCTCATCAACTGAGTCTGTGAATACTTTAAGCCTGAGGGTTAGTGAATAGTGACCAGGATAATTTAGAACTTTTCTCACTGTATAATGTGTCCATAGTTTTTGTAAAGTCTTTTCTTAATGTCTACTTATTCTCTGCAGTATAACTCTTCTAAATTCCTTTTGGTTTATGCTTTATTGTATAATTTTTCATTATTTCACTTTAAAATTTTCTAGTCTATATGTCATGCAAACAACATATGATTAAATTTTTAAAAATACAGTATCGATGGGCTATAAATTTTATAAGAAAGCGCTTGGTTCATTAATGGTTATTGTCATCATTATTGGTAAATCAGAATTTTATTTCTACCAATGTTATCAAAATTTTCTTTTGCATTATCCGCATTTTTTCCTTCTCATCTTGGGCTTTTTGCTTTCCTTATAATTATTAAGGAGATATGTATCTTAATTTTACCTTTATCCTTGTGAATTTACATATTTTTACTTATGAATTAACTAAATTTAGTTAATATTTTCCCTTCTACAAAATAACATACGAAATTTAATCTGTTTTAAAGCTAATTTTCCTTCTTTATTTATTCTCTTCAGCATTTTAAACCCCCCCCCTTTTTTTTCTTTAATACCACAATTTAAAATCTTAATATTCTGAAGGGTCTGCCTTTAGATGGTTGAGCAGGGGCAGCAACAGAGAGGAAGAGTAAAGAAGTGGATATCCTGATAGAGGGAGCTATTGTGGATCTAGAGAGAAACCTGGTGCTGGGAAAACACCTAGTAACCCACAAGATGAGCCAAGCTAGGACTCCAGGCAGTAGTGGAGAGGGCGAGTAAACTGGCCTTTCACTAGTATCATATGAATGACCACCCTGTTATCATTATAGAACCTTCATCCCGAAGCTGATGGAGGCAGATGCAGAGATCCATAGCCAAACACTGGGTCGCTATGGTCCAGCTGAAGAGAGGGAAAGATTGCATGAGCGGAGGGACAGGGGTCATGATGGGGAGACCCATGGAATAGGCTGTGCAGTGCTGCTGGATGGTTGCAGACTCGGAAATGACAGCTGATTAGAACCTTCATGGAACAGATCTGGATCCTCTGGATGCAAATGACAGTTGAAAGCCGGGCAGTTTCTGGAGCCTCTTTCAATCGGACCAGAGTCTATCTGGTGTCCAAGAACTGGCTTCTCAGAGCCCATGCCTAGCGGGGAAACACCTTCCTCAGCCTTGATACTGGGGGGGGGGGGGGGGGGAGACCGACGACCTGGTCCTACCTCAACTGGATATGCCAGACAGAACTGACTCACCTTGGGACTCCTTGCTCTCCCTGGGGAGAAGTGGTAGGCACGAGAGAAAACAAATTTTTAGTTAAAAATCCTAATATTGCTTTACACAATCAATTTCAGGCCACATGTCTTTTATAACTTAAAGATCATTGTCTTATATATAATCCAGTTTTACTAAATTGCATATAGGTTATTATATAGGTATATATTTTTTGAACTCAAGAATAAATTATCTTCTATCTTTTTAAGTGAGTTTAATAACATCTTCAATTTTTCAGAAGTTGCAGTAAGCTTACAAAACACACCACATTCTGTACACCTCATGCTACTAAAAACATAGTATTGCTTTCAGAGTTCTGGGTCTTTATTCTCCTGGTGAATTCTAACAACATTTTTCAGATTTATTTTCTCTATGACTAACACCCTATCTAGGTGTATCTAATATGTTAGTTGAGTTACAACTTCAAATTTTATCTCCAAATAATCTGTATATTTTTATAAATTTACTTTATAGTTTTAATGGTTGGGGTTTTTTGACCTTATAGTGCTTTTAATTCTATATTTCAAATCATTTTAAATATGAAATAACTGTAGCATTTTAGTTCAATACTAAGTATTTAGTCTAGTGCTAAATATCTGAGGAATTTTAGTTTGAGTCTATGGCTATTTCTTCCACTGACAGACTCAGTGTAGCATACTGAGGGAGAGAGGGAAGAGTCAATGGATGAGAGAGAACCCTGAAGTGAAAAGGTTCAGGAATATATGAAAGAAACAACTGAGTTTTATAGTGAAATTAAGATATTATTTATTTAATTTTAATAAAATGAGAACGATGGGATGCATCTTATGTGGTCTTGTAATAAGAATACATAGGTACTCTAAAATATCAAAATTACAAAATTTTCAAAATGGGAGATAGGCTTAAATAGGCATTTCTCAAAAGAAAATATGCAAATGCCCAATTGGTAAATGAGAAAAAAAAAATCTCACTATCACTAAGCATCAAAGAGTACAGGTAAAAATCAGAATGAGATTATTATCTCATTCCTTTAAGAATGAGTAATAAGTTTTTAAAAATCTAAAAGTAACATGTGCAGACAGGCATGTGGAGAAAAAGGAGATCTTTTTCACATTGACAAGGAAATTTAATTAATACAGTAATCATAAAAACAATAAATACATTCCTTTACTTACTAAAAACAAAATGCCCATATGATGCAAAAATATCACCATTGGTTATCTGTCAAAAGGAAATGTAGTCAATGTGCCTCCACTCCCATTTCATTGCAAGACCAACTATTTACAATATTCAATAAGCAGAAACAACTTTATATGGCATCAGTTGATGTATAGGTAAAGGAAATGTGATACATAACTCTACTGTGTAGTATAATGCTGTATAAACACACATAATGGAATCTTGTTATTTGCTACAGCACAGATTGGCCTAAAGATCATAGCACTAAGTGAAAAGGCAGATGCAAAAAGACAGACTCAAAATGGTAGACAGTTATCAGTGGCAAGGGACCTTAGAAGAGATTAGACCTTCGATCACATCTCCCATGAATAGTATCACGATGTGTTTCTAAAATACATAAAAGGAGTATTTTAAAAGCTCTTAGCACAAAGCCATGATTAGCATTTGGGGGGGGACCTTAAGGTTTAGCTTAATTTAAACATCAACACAATACATTAGTGTATTGTAACAGCATAAGACACATTAATATGTGCAGTTTTGTTCCAATTAAAATATGTTTTTAAAAGAGAAAAATGAACAGATAATGACAAATCTCAACCAGCTTCCTGGCCAGTGGATAGCATGGCAGAAAATACTGTCACTGACTTGGAATCCCCAACCACATGGAAGATTCAACTGGAATTATGTATTTAGAAACACGTAACACCAACTGCATGGCTGTGCATCTCTGGTCAGATAGATTTTTACCTACCTACGCTATCGGCCAATTAATTCCAGATAGTTGGAGACTCTTTAGGGCCTGGGTTTCCTAACAAGAAAAGTAAAAGTTAGCCTTTTGACTTTGAAGTTCTACTGGCCATGTTTCCCAATTAACTCCCTTCTAAGTCTCTCATCTTAATGAGGCTTTAAAAAGTGATGAGTGATGGATTTGAATCTATATCTGATTGTATTAATAAAAAGTTTTCCATTATCTCCAATTTCAAAGTATTAGAAAATAGGACCGTGTTTTATAATGAGGGGGGGGCTATTGTGGGTGATAAGAATCAGTCATAATTATGGGTTCCATCGAGTAAAAAGAGTGAAATTGA
The DNA here is from genome assembly GCA_033318265.1 of Phyllotis vaccarum. Lineage (NCBI taxonomy): Eukaryota > Metazoa > Chordata > Mammalia > Rodentia > Cricetidae > Phyllotis > Phyllotis vaccarum. The sequence continues at coordinate 54,345,433 of JARWLC010000014.1, forward strand.
GATGGCTTCTCAGCTGGACTTACGTCCAAACATAAAACAAAAAGATGCTTTCTGAACATAAAAGCAGCCTGAGATCTCCACTGCAGTAACCAGTAGACAGACTGAGGCAGAAACTCATTTGAGACTCACATCAGTAGCCTGGAAAGAAATGCGAAGACAGATTTTGGAGCACGGCATGGAAATACACAAAGACGGAAGTTGGAAAAAAAAAAAAAAAGAAATGAATGACAGACCCTATAAGTATATATTCTTTTAAAAGTTCCTATGCTGTATTTTTCATACCTTGCATATTTTTAAGGATAAAAAGGACATGATACAGGTCTGCTTTCAAGTCAGTACTTCATGACCAATTGTTATAGAATATTTCCATTAAAATTTAGAATATAATTTAATTTCACAACTTATTTAATAGTTGTGGATAGATAACTTTTAGTAATAATTACTCATGCTTAATTGTTCAATTAAATTCCATTAGCTTGTAAATTGACAACTTTGGAGTTTGTAGAAAAGAACAAAATCTAAATGTTTACAGATTATATTTCAATATGTTTATGTGCCTGAAGGCTATAAGTTGTTTTCTATATATCAGCTTGGTCCAATTTATAAATCATTTGAAATTTTAAAATAAAACTTCTTTATACCCTTATTCATTGTTCATTTTTATTAGCTGCATTCACATTTTTCAAATTGGCTTCTATACAGAAAAGTTTAATATATGTAATCAAATAGGATTCAGCAATATACCAAAAGATTAATGTACTTTGAGCAAGAAATACTTACTTCTGGAAACCACATTATTTTATTAATATAACCTACAAACATTATCAATATAATCTATTATACGTACAAGCAAAATAAAAGTATTTTTTAATAAATACTGAAAATTCATTTGATGAAACTCACACCATATTAATAGCAATTCCTCACAGATTATGAAAACAGAATCAAGACTATTTATTAAAATTCACTTTTTATCAGTGATGGTGAGCTACCCAAACAACGTAAGATTGGCCATTACTATCATCACACAATGTCATTTTAGAAGTCTCAATTAATATAAAAAATCAATAATAAAATCTTAGAAAAGAAGAGATTAAAATGCCTCTTTCATTAACAAAACTGAATGGCTAGAAAAACTAAGGAACTGGTAGCTTTAATAAAAAGTATGCTACATTGTAGAATGCAAGATGGCAAAAGAAAATTACTCTTCTTTGTTTTTGCTATTGTCACATAATGAAGGAAAATATATGAACAGAAACAAATACCGAAGTGTTTCAGTAAATGAAAAGTATAAGACCTATGCAAATAAAATTATAAATGCCCATTTAAGGATTAAAAATTCAAAAATCTGCAAGGAAGCTTCATGTTTATATTTATGAATAGGCAGACAACATATTAAAAAGAGTGACTCAAAATTAATAAACTTAATAACATTCAAATTATAATTTCTTTTTTATTTATTTAAAAAAGTGTTTTCCATATCTACTTTTGCTTCCCTTCCTTCCCTCCTCCAGTCCCTCCCAGTCCTCCCTCAGCCTCCTCCTCATCATCCCCCATCCATTCCCCACAAAGGACAAGGAAACCCAAGATGGTTCATTTCAGTCTGGCACATCCAGTTAAGGTGTGACTGAGTCCATCCCTCATCCCAGTATCAAGGCTGAGTTAAGTGTTCCTTTGTAGAGCATGGGCTCCAAGATATCAGTTCATGCACCAGGAACACAGTCTGATTCCACTACAAGAGGCTCCACAAACTGCCCATGCCAATTGACAGTCATCTACCTTTGGAAGGTTTAGTTCCTTCCTCTGAGATTGTTGATGAGTCAGTGAACTCCCAAGAGCTCGGGTCAGCCATCTCTGTGAGTCTCCTCCTCAATGGTCCTGATCCCTTTGCTCACATGCACTCTCCCTCTCTCTTTGGCTGGACCAGGCGCTCAACCTGGTGCTTAGCTATGGATCTCTGCTTCTGCCTCTATCTATTGCTGAATGATGGTTCTATGATGACAATTAGGGTGGTCATTCATTTGATTATAGGGGAAGTCCTTTTTAGGCACCCTCTCTACAAAGGAGTAATAAAAAGAGAGAAAAAAATAAATGGATACCTTGTTAAAGGGAGTTAGCTGTGGACTTAGAAGAAAACCAGTGCTAAGGAAACCTCCAAGAACCCACAAGATTACCCTGGCTAGGACTCCAAGCAATAGTGGACAGATTACAATTTCAATGTAGCTCTTTTAGTACTTCATGTTGGTGAAGGAGAAAAGCCAGAAGTATTAAGAGAGAAAGCAAATGATACTAGATAATAAGTTTAAATTGTTTTTAAATTAGAAGTGTTGATTGGCAATAGTCAACTTTAAATATAAAAGGTTGATAATTCATAAAAGTGTCGAATTTGGGGGCAAGACATATGGAGAAACTTGTATAAAGGAAGATAGGTCCTGATGCTGTCCTCCCCCCTCTAGCCTTCCTCAACTCTGTCAAGATGGTACCATCCCCCTGAACATAGTTCAAACAACATTAACGCTATGAATTTCTTCATGGCCTATGCACCTTTCCCTCTGTCCAAAGCATCCTTTCCCCCAGCTTGTCTTTTCCATTTGTCTGCAGCCTGTCCTCTGGCCTGGCTCTACTCCAAGTGCACTGAGTGGTTCCTCATTGTGTATACATCATAATCTGAACTTTCCACTTCTCCAGAGTTCTCCAAAGGTGGATTCCAGCTGCATAACTAACCTCAGTTTATGCCCCTCACTTTCTGTGGCCCAGCCACAGTATCCTCTCAGTTCCAGAAAGCCACAGCACTACAAAGAGGAGGAAACTTGCTGATTATTGGGTGCCTTGATTTATGCAAGGCTGCTGTTCTTACCATCAAGACATCTCCTGACCACCTTCCACATCACACTGTTTTAATTAGCTGCATGGCATTAACTATTGTCAGCTTTTTCTTTGGTTTATTTGTTTGCCCAGTGTTTATTTTCACACAGAGAGTCTTTTTCTCAGTAATCTCTGAGAATATGAAGTTTGTCTCTCTGGTGCTTCAGCATTAGGCACGGTGCCTGACACAAAGCAGGCACTCAATAAATATTTGTTGAACTAAGGAAACAGTACTTGAACATAGTTTTATTTCTAAAAGTGTTGCTCAAGAATAATGTTGAACCATCAGACACAGGTTTGCTTTGAAAAATCACTATCAGAATATGCAATAAATATGAAAGCTGAGTTTACTGTTCAGAAAGAGGTACTTTACTACCTAATTTAAGTATCAAGACAAAAACACAAAAGCATTACTGTGTATATCAAAAGTAGCATTCGGCAAATACAGATCGACTGCTTCATCTCTGAAGTGTCAAAAAACTGAGTAGCAGCATCTAACATTTAGACTGTAGACCTTGACATATATGCCTAGTTGTCCACAATAACTTATATAAACTAGCTGCCAACAATTCAAAGGGAGATATTAATTTCTCATACTTATTTCTAAAATGAGTTACTAAATTCGCAACTCAGACCCAATGAGGTGATCTGTCACCCTCAAAGCTTTGATGCCAATGAAAAGAAGTCATGTGAAATCAACACATGTCCAAATATGGGGAACTCAAGAGGAAAACAATGTGATTAACTTTGGAGCAGATCCTTTAGAATGTTCTCTGCTGTTGGGATGGAATCTTGGTGGGATTCCATGGAAATGGGCTCATGGTGAGGTTCCTTGGAGATGGGCTCATGGTGAGGTTCCGTGGAGATGGGCTCATGGTGAGGTTCTGTGGAGATGGGCTCATGGTGAGGTTCTGTGGAGATGGGCTCATGGTGAGGTTCTGTGGAGATGGGCTCATGGTGAGGTTCTATGGAGATGGACTCTTGGTGAGGTTCTGTGGAGATGGGCTCATGGTGAGGTTCCTTGGAGATGGGCTCATGGTGAGGTTCTGTGGAGATGGGCTCATGGTGAGGTTCCTTGGAGATGGGCTCATGGTGAGGTTCTGTGGAGATGGGCTCATGGTGAGGTTCTGTGGAGATGGACTCTTGGTGAGGTTCTGTGGAGATGGACTCTTGGTGAGGTTCCTTGGAGATGGGCTCATGGTGAGGTTCCGTGGAGATGGACTCTTGGTGAGGTTCTGTGGAGATGGGCTCATGGTGAGGTTCTGTGGAGATGGACTCTTGGTGAGGTTCTGTGGAGATGGACTCTTGGTGAGGTTCCGTGGAGATGGGCTCATGGTGAGGTTCTGTGGAGATGGACTCTTGGTGAGGTTCCGAGGAGATGGGCTCATGGTGAGGTTCTGTGGAGATGGGCTCATGGTGAGGTTCTGTGGAGATGGGCTCATGGTGAGGTTCTGTGGAGATGGACTCTTGGTGAGGTTCTGTGGAGATGGGCTCATGGTGAGGTTCTGTGGAGATGGGCTCATGGTGAGGTTCTGTGGAGATGGGCTCATGGTGAGGTTCTGTGGAGATGGGCTCATGGTGAGGTTCCGTGGAGATGGGCTCATGGTGAGGTTTCTTGGAGATGGGCTCATGGTGAGGTTCCGTGGAGATGGGCTCATGGTGAGGTTCCGTGGAGATGGGCTCATGGTGAGGTTCTGTGGAGATGGGCTCATGGTGAGGTTCTGTGGAGATGGGCTCTTGGTGAGGTTCTGTGGAGATGACTCTTGGTGAGGTTCTGTGGAGATGGACTCATGGTCGGGTGCCTTCTCTTTTTCCTCATTTGTTGGTATCAACAAATAAGTAGGGATTTCTATTTTATACAGAATTTCTCCAATCCTGGAGATTTTCTTGAGCTCTCTGGAGGCTGCTCAGTTCAGTCTGTCCATGGGTAAGGTTGTTCCCTGCACTTGCTTTTCTCATGTCAGAAACACATCTAGCTTTGCTCCAGATTATAACTGGTAGACAAAGCAATAGAAATCATTTATTCAAGGACAAGCAGATCCTGAGGCCAACTGACCACTCAGGTCTTTATTACAGACTGTAGTGGACCTTCAGATTCATACTTCCAGATCCCTGGATTGAATGCCAGATCCAGTTCAACTATATTTGTAGACAGAATCCTTGAGGGGGTAATTAACTTTAAGTGAGGCAATAAGGATAGGTCCCTTTCAAATGGGACTACTGTCTTTATAAGAAGCAGAAAGCAGCAGAGAGTAATCTCCTCCCCCCCCCCCCCCCCCCCCCGTGTACCTGTGTGTCTACTGGGCCAAGAATGTGAAGCCCCATTAGAAACAAGCCTGTCAGCACCTTGACCTTGTTCTTCACTCACCATAGCTATATAAAAATAGACAGTGTTTAAGCCACCCAGATTGTGGCATTTTGTCATGACAGCGAGAGAACCCTAGGACAGTCCTCCTTAACCCGTCTGTCTCTGGATGGCTCTATCTCTCTAGCCCAACATCTCCCCATATCTTTTGTCTACAATCTCCTTACCTTGCCTCATACTCATGATTTTATTAGGACAGCCTCTTTCAGAAGGCATATGACAGATGCAAGTAGGAAGACATAAATGAATTAAACGAAGACTCTTTTGAACATGGTACTAAAAAAAAAAAAAAAAAAAAAAAAAAGGAAGTCCAAATAACAGAACGCAATCATGTATTTGAGCCAGGAACTCTCTATGTAGCCCAGACTGGCCCCAAAACTTTTCTTGTCCTATATTCATCTTCCAAGTTGCTAGGATTACAAGAATATGACACTGCCCCAAAGTCCAAAATATAAACAAAAACTATTTTCTTTGATTATCATACTTGAGTATAAGATTACCATTTATAAAATATAAAACTCAAAATATTAATAATCTGGTAACTATCAGGTGCCTTTTCCAGACCAAAAGCCAAAAGTCCAGTTAGCTGCTATCAATGCACCATAAATCCCTCTACCTTTCTTTAGCTTATCAGTGAGAACTGTTCAAAGTCCTATAATAGCAGGAAATGTGAATTTGAGAAGCAGGGAAACAAAGCATTGCCTTGTAGTAAACCAAACCTGGAAAAAAAAAAAAAGAAGAGGAAACAAAGGGAGAAAGTACTTGTAAAGGAAGAGCAGAAGCTCAGAATCATAATTTGAAAATAATGATCATCTTCCATAAATTTTACTTAAACTTCCCCTAGAGAACAGTGTACACACTAATCAGTAACTAAGAACAGAGTGTGCTCACATTAGATATTACTGCTTCCATCATGCAACTCAAGGAACTGCCAAGGTGGAAAAGAATGAGAACCCCCAGGGCTTTGGTACCTCGAGGACCGTGTGGGCAGTAGATGAAGGTTCTGTAGCCTGACACCTGGGTCTGACCCCCAGTACCCACATGGTGGAAGGAGAGAACCAACTGCTACAAACAGAGCACACACAAACAGAACAACTAAATAGCTATAAGAAAAACTTAAAGGACCATAATATGCTTAATAATGAGACTACATACTGAGAATAACATTGGTAAGCAATTTCAATACTGAGCAGCCTTTGTAAACCCAGTTAAAAAGGATGGCCTGGGCTACAAACCAGAACAGCATGTTACTATACTAAATACTGTAGTTATCTGCAATGCTTAAACATATCAAAATATAAGAAAGGTGCAGTAAAGCCATGAGATAATAGGAAGTTTCAAATCTGTTATATATTGTAAAACCAGTGACCTATTGCTTATGAAAACATCAGTTTGACACACCACTGTTCTCTCCTTCCCTGTGAAAGTCAGGAGTAGAGGAGACTAATTCACATAGCTACAATGGCACAGAAATCAACATCACAGTCACTCAGACATTAGGGATCCAGGCTGTGGCTCCTGCCTGCCCGGGATGAACTAGATTCTCCAATGAATCAGAGAACCTTGAAATGTCAACACTTTACTTACTCAGTTGATGAGAAAACTGAGCCAGAGGGACAAGGACATGACTTTCACAAGGCTAAAGCATTGAATTTCATGCCAAGAACAAAATGAAGTACTGTGTGCCAGGCCATCATGCTCTCTTCCAAGTGCCCCAGACCATCTCAAACACTGATGGATGTCCAGAAAGAGAAGCAGAAAGACAGCCACCAATCTATATTTTTTTAAAAAAAAAAAAAAAAAAAAAGTAGTTCTTTTGTTCTTTGGGAACTTAGTTTTTTTAATAAAGGAAAGTCTCCAGCATTAATAATAGAAACCAAATAAATAAAACAATAATTATGAATCTTATTTGTTCTGGGGAGATGGACATACACACATACTATACTATTTGAAAGCTAAGGCAAGGTTAATTATCATGGAAGAAATGGAAAACCTAGTCATCTAATTTCAAAAAGTAAGACCTAGACAATCAGGTCTCTTAATGTCAATCATTGTTGCAATCTTATTTAAATCTATGAAATAAATAATTATGCTCTAAACAGTTGTATTTGGACAGTCTCCCACTTGTAGACGTCTATCAAATTATTATTCATAGTTGAACTTTATTAGTCACTTTCCAATTGAGGTTATACATCATTAAGCCATTCTATGTGTTGCTTCTGCTTTATAAGCCATTAGCTGCAGCTTTATCTGCCTCATGAGGCTAAAAGTCAACTGAACTAGGAGTCCCCAAAGGACATTCATAATCGAGTCTGATACATAGCATCAGGATCTTTCTGTATTAATAGCTCTAATGTTTTAAACAATGTGATATCAGTGGATTTAAAATGGGTTTGATTCACTATATAGTCTCTGCTGTGAAATAAGAAATTGTGTAAAAAGTGGAGAGCTGTATTGTAGTTACAAAAACACATGAATTCAGAATACCTGCACCATGCATTATCTGGCATTTCTCCCCACTTCTGTCTGCTTCCTCTCTCTCAGATTTCTCAACAATACAGTAAGAGAGCTGGATCAGAAGATCCCAAATTCACCCAAGATTGTCTGCCTCTAGGATTGGACTTTCTGTCGAAAGCTCTTGGACTTTGAGACTCTGTGTTCGTTTGGGGGGAATTAGGGACAGAGGTACTCTTGCAGTAATAAGACTGGTCATTTAATATGTACAGAATCCTTTTTACAGGATAGTCTTTGAATTCTGAACTCAAAAGTTATGTTTAAAATGGTCCATTTTCTATTCACTTGATTTTTCTCTTCAACTTCCATCAGGCTCCTCCTCTTTCTCCCTCCCTCCTTCCTCTTACTCTCTCCTTTTTCTTTCTTTTTTTTTTCATTTTATTGTTAAGAAACTTGGTCCATCCATTTGGATGCCCACATGTCTGTGAGGAGCACACATGATTTGTGGCCAGCCCTTTCTCAACAACCTCTAGAAGAATTCCTATTCACTTCCAATGAGTGTGCCTTAAACAACAGCATATTTATTGAGCATATTTATCTCAATCCTGTTGAGTTGAAGAAGAGATGTGAGAAACATAATCCTCATTTGATTATCTTCTGTGTGCCTGCAGCCTAATGTGAGTGGAAACCCAAAGAAATGACAATGTTGAGAAACTAATGCTTGTTGAGCTATGATAAACTACAAATTTTTGTGGGGGATGATAATTCCCCTTGTGCTCCAACTATGATTATAGTAATACAGCATGGGATTGTCACTATTCATGAGAAGACAAAGCTATGTTCAATGTTAAAGCAACAGGAGTATCATGGAAAAGTAGAGTAATCTTTTAAAAAAAAAGCTTCATATATTACTACAATATTACAGTAAACTCTTAATTTTGTGCACCTTTTAGATGTATTATGATATTTAATTAACTAAATCTATTCTTGATCAATATAGATTAGTGTTTTTGTTCTCTGAGAGTTAATAAGTGGTACTATACTAAAACTAATAATTTATAGCAATAAAATCTAAGTACATGATTGCATTGAACTTAGCACATCCTCTAAAAACTTTACCTCATCGTGTGTATTCTAAGTCTCTCTGACAATTGTAGGCAGATTTTTCTGTCCCACCAGCTGTTCCCCAAATAAACACACTAAGACTTAATATTAATTATAAATGCTTGGTCAATAGCTTAGGCTTGTCTCCACCCAGATTTTACAACTTAAATTAGCCCATATCTATTAACCTATGTGATGCCTCAAGGATTATTTATCTCACCTATGAAATTCCCATGTTGTTTCTTCCACTTTTCTTCCCAGAATTCTCTCTTCTCTGAAAATATTGCCTGACTACCAATCATCTTTTTGTTAACAATGAGAGCAACACATTCTCACAGTGTCTAGAAGGATTATTCCCCAGTGGACAACTGTCACAGATGAATCTATGAAAGGGATGTTAACAAAAAAGTGGGAATGATGTCAATTGACATTATTAAGCTTTTCTTTATTAAAATGATCCCAGTCTCAAATATAGCACTACAAGTATAATGTCAAATATAATAGGATATATAAAAATAGTATAATATTATGTTGATAATATAGGAATGTAAGGGAAGTCACAAGACTTCAAATAAAAATCTTCATCATTGGCATTTTATGGATGTAAAGGGATTTGGGACAAAAGACAAAATCTTCAACAATTAGTGCAGCTCAGACTTGCCAGCTGCATGTGGATGATTCCAAATCAAACCGTACTTATCGCCCTGCACAAAATTCAACTCCAATGGATCGAAGAGTTCAACATAAGACCATATACAATGAATCTGACAGAAGATAATTGGGTAATAAACTTGAACTCATTGACATAGGAGACAACATCCTGAAAAGAACACTGATAGCACAGGCACTAAGATCAGCAATTATTAAGTTGGACCTCATAAAACCGAGAAGCTTCTGAAAAGAAAAGGACATCATAATTTGGATATGATATCAAGCTACAGAATGGGAAAAGATTTTTACCAACTACACATCTGAGAAAGTGCTAATATCCAAAACATATAAAGAACTCAAAACACTGAATATCCAGAAAACAAATAACCCAAATAAAAAGTGAAATACAAATCTAAACAGAGAATTCTCAAAAAAAAAAAAACTTTAAACAATTAAAGAAGCACTTGACGAAGTGTTCAAAATTCTTAGTCACCAGGAAAATGCAAATCAAAACTACTCTGAGATTTCATCTTATACTCATCAGAACAGCCATGATCAATAAAGAAAAGGACAGCTCATACTGACGAGGATGTAGAGTAAGGGAAACACTCTTCAGTGCCCAGTGAGAGTGCAGACTTGTAAAGGTACTATGGAAATATCAAGATACAGCTATACCATTCTTTGGCATATATTTAAAGGCTACTCCATCCTACCACAGAGACACTTTCCAGTCATGTTTATTGCTGCTATATTCACAATAGTCAGAAATTGGAAACAACATCGATGTCCCTCACAAGATAAATGAATAAAGAATTTGTAGAACACTTACACAAGGGAATATTACTTAGATGTTTAAAAATGAAATTTGCAAGTAAATGGAGGGAACCATAAAAGTGAAATAACCCAGACTCAGAAGCACAGCTTTGGTATGTTTTAGCTTTTATACGATGTTAGCTGCAAAATCAATGATAAGCAAGCTATAATTCTTAAATCCACAAAAGCTAGATATAGAGAGAAAGGTAGATATCTCAAAGAAGGAGAAGTAGTTATGGATGGACAGAGGAAATAAGGGGGAGAGAAAAGTGCAATTGGGAAGGGACAGATAAAATTAAGGGCCATTTGAGAGGTGGTATCCCAAATAGAAGTGTCCTAAAATATGTGCATATATAAAGGTGATCTAAATGAAAATACTCAAATCACAGGAAATACAGAGCCCCAATGGGCCTTCTCTTGTCACCAAATGAAGCTTCTAGTACTAGAAAGCTGTTATATCTAATTGAGTTGTTAGCCAAAGTGGTACCATGGGAACCCCCTCATAACTCAGACTATTACCAAGATTGTAGGTTGCTCTCTGAAAACTGAGAGCAAGGCCCTATTGATGAAGATAGCACCTACTCAACTCATTGAACATGGAAAATTACTATGGCCTTCACTCCTATGGACCAGTGTTCTTGACACCAGAAGATACTTTGCATGCTACCAAGGAGAAAATGTAAACACTAACATTATAAGCTTTTCAATCTACAGAGTGTCCTGCCTGAACGATGTGTTAGTGCAATGATGGCACAAAGCTTGTGGGAGTAACCAACTAATATCTCATTTGATGTGGAAACCACTCCATGAGATGGAACCCATCATCAATGCTCCTTGGATGACCAAGAACCTGAGACTAGATACTTCAGGGAAGTAGATAAAAAAAAACAAATATTAGTGGTCTACTAAAGAAATGTATCAATAAAATAACCACTAAGTGCTTTATCTAACATAATCAGTGCTTTGTTCATTCATCATCAGAGAATCCTCCTCCTGTAGCAAATGAGAACAAATACAGAGACAGACAATATGTGGAGAGCAAGAACCCTTGGAATACTTTGCTCAAAAAGAGATGTCCCCATCAAATCCTTCCTGTTGGGTCTCAAGGAACCCTTCAGAAGAGAAGGCTGAAACAATGTAAGAGGCAGGGGGAATGGAGGACTCCAAGGGAGCAAGGCCTTCAAAACAGAACAGGACCAATGCACATATCATATGAACTCACAGATTCTGTGATGGCATGCAAAGGGCCTAGATGGGGAAGATTCATGGCCCTATCCCTAAGCAAGAAAATATCTCCAATTGATACCACTCAGAAATGAAATTTTAGTTTTCTCCAAGGGAGAAAACTGGAAACAAACTACTATTAAGGGAAAGCTGTGTGCCCAACAGTAGATAGCCAGCAGAAAATGAACTCAACAGCATCGTTGGAGGTTCCTTGTCTCATAATCCTGCACTGGGGAAGTTTGTTGTTGTTATCATTTGTTTATTTGTGTGTCTTTTTGTTTTATAATTTTATCTTTTTCTAAGTGTTACCCTATAGGTTCTTTGCATATATGTTGCATAAATATGTACTATATATATATAAAATATAGACACATATTATATGTATATATACATATATATATAAATCCAGTTTTGTGTTTTTATGGGATTAATGAGTATGCAAATGAGTGGGTGTCAACATCTCTGTTTCTGGTGACTTTCCTTGAGCTCTTTTCCTTTTTTTTGTTTTTTTTTTTTTGTCCTAATCTGTTTTTGTTATGTTTTACTTTATTTCATCATCATCCCATGGGTACCTGTTGTTTTCTAAGACGAGACAGAAAGTAGGTGAATCCAGATGGAAGAGGAGGAGGGGAGGAACTTGAAGAAGTAGAGGGAGGAGAAATAAAAATATATTAATTATAAAAAAAATCTATTTTCAATGAAAGAAATTGTAATGCCACTAAGACTTATAGAAATAAACAGACAAAAAGGTATCATGGTAAATTTTCATGAGGAAATATGCAGACGAGAAATAAACACAAACCAGCACAATTTAAGCCTAACAATTTTCAGCCAATTAAAAGAATTGAAAAAGAATAAAACCACCAAGTTTGTCAAGATTTTTTAAAGAAAAAGCCAATGCAAGTGAGTTGCACAAACAAAGATCAATTTGTAGCTTATAGCATTGGAAATGTGTATAAAGCTTTTATTGAGAAAGGAAGTAATACATATGCTCTATATATGTATATGGTATGTGAGTATGTGTGTGTTTCTGTGTGTGTGTGTGAGAGAGAGAGAGAGAGAGAGAGAGAGAGAGAGAGAGAGAGAGAGAAAGAGAGAGAGTCTTTTAATCTATACCTTTAGCCAATGAATTTTCTTGCTTGGAACTACTCCAAAGTAAATCATTTAAAAGAAAAAGACCATTTGTAAAATATTCATAACTATATTATTAAGACAAGCTGTAAATAATCTTTTATTGATAATGAATATTCAGTTGTAGCATATATTTAATAGACCATTATAGACAATAACAAATTAGAAATAGGGAGTAACATAGAACTGTTTATAAAATATTATGTCAAATGCAACTAAAATTGAACACACATGATATAGCCATATAAAAATATACCTGCAAGAATAATTAAAGCAAATATTATGAAAGGAGAGACAATACTATTGGGGTGTTATTGAATGCAGTTTTTTTTCTTTGTATTTTATAAATGTTTTAACATCTTTAATTAGCATTTTTAAATTACTTTTGTTAAGAAAATTTAAGGTCTTTTCATAAACAATAATTGTTCTAAAAGTGGAGTCTGTTAAATATTAAGAGTTGAAATCAGGCAATCTAACCAAAGGGCCAGTAACTTCCTCCTGGCTAGAAGTGACAGAAGTTTGACTCCACACATATTAAAGGCAGAGAGTAAAGGGTGGTAGTGGTGGAAGATGCAGCATGAGAAGTGACTACAGCAGGAAATTTAACAAAGCCATCCTTCTTGCTTTGACTAGCAAGTCACTAGACATGATTGGCCTAGATAGCTGTAAGTTTACTCATGTCTTCAAACAGCTACTGAGCTAATCACATGCCAAGTTCATTATTCTAGATGCTGATCCAGAGGAAGAGATACGAGTCCCTATGTTGCTGATAATGAATTACATTAGAGGAATAAAAACAATAAATAGAAAACACGAGATAGATTACAATATATTCAGGTAGAGTAACTCAAGGGAAAGTAACACACGGTGTTAACTACTAGACAAGATAATAAAATTCAATGCTTTGTTTGAGAATGTCTTAGACTAGCTACTTTGGTCGCAGAGAAAGACTTCTGGAAAATGTACCATCGAATTTAAGTGTGGGATCACATTTAGAGAATTACTGTGCAGTGTATATTGAAGTAAGACTCAGGGTATAGTGGGATCCTTCATGGTGGAGAGAAGCTAAAGTGTGTGTGTGTGTGTGTGTGTGTGTGTGTGTGTGTGTGTGTGTGTGTGTGTGTATTTTAAGTCTAGGATGTTTGAGAAATCTGGGAGGCAAGGGAAGATGGGCATGAGAAATGGAGGTAGGGAGGGATCAGAATATCTCCATGATCTAAAGGGAAGGAATACAGAATAAAGTTTCCTGTGGCTGTGAAATCTGAATCTTAAACTAACCACAATGGGAACTAGAAAAGAAGCACAGTTCTGTGTGCATTTTAAAAACTAACTGTTCCTGTGTATGGGATAGAGCATGGAAGTTAAGAAAGAAGGGGAGTCAAGAATTCGGTTAGGAGACTAGATCGCAACCTGAGCAACAAATAAATTGGCAACCTAAAAGAACGCTGGTACTGGAAATACCTAATAGCTCTCAGCCTGAATATCTGTGGACAAAAGAATCTTACAAGACTTCCTGGAGGTTGAATAACATGGATGGAGGATGAGCAGTCCTGGGGCACAGAAAAAAGTGAGGAGAGGGGACTAGAAGGTGACCTTAGTTGGATGGAGAGGTAGCGGAAAGCAAGCTCTGCTCAAGAGAGTACTAAGCCAGCATTGGTGAAAACAGGCAAAGTACACACCCAGTGGGAAGACTATGTCACTTAATGCATTTGCTCAACTTGGCCATTCTAGTGTGTTTTCTTATGAGGAAAGGAAAAGCGCAATTTCCTATCACAGCATCGTTAGGTCATGTCTTAATTACAGAGACATCTAATTGTAGATATTCTGCAGCATCTGGAAAAGGATGCAGCCTGGCTTATATGATGCTTGAAACAACAAGATCTAGAAATCCATCCGCTTTTAACGCATGACCTCATTGATCCCCACAGAGATCAATCAAGCTCCTAATATCCATATTGACAAGCCATAGAAAATAAGCCGTCTTGGGTTTGTTTTTCCTTTACTCCTGTGGGAAATTCTCGGGTCAAGGATCAAACGTGAGACCACCACCACATTAGCCTTTTCTAAAAAGCCATTTTTAGAAGGATACTGAGATTACAAAAGTGGCCAGAAATTCTCAGTAAATTCTCAATAAAAAGCTATCCCATGCTTCATTTGGGAAACAGTTCCTTGCACAATAAACTTTTAAATATTTATAAAGAACAGGACATGAGAAAAAAAATTAAGACTAAAAGAATCCTTCTCTTCCACAATGTTACATAACATCTTAGAAGTCATTTATGATTCCTACCCTTAAACTTACTGGGAAAAAAAATTATTCCAAATTCTATCTTAGCAAAGTTGCCCTATAGGTTTATTTATATATAACAGTACAATTTGATGATCAAGATATCTCATTGAAGTGTTTATTAAGATATACTGCCTTCAACTTTAAGGTTAACCTGGCAAATGCATAGAACAAGAGATTGAAAGGAGAGATTTTTACAACAAAGGTCATTGGTTCAAGCCCAGCCCAACTCAGCTGGAAAGCAATTACCATCTGCTGATCTTAATGAAATGTACTGGTGGGCTAAATTCAATTTCTAGCAAGGAAAATAAACATTGAAATTGTTGCAAGCCTAGATAAACGCCAAGAATTAATTTAGTTGTTCCATGTCAGGATTAATAAACATCAGAATTTCTGGGCTGCAAAAATGACAAATTTTTCAATAATATGCAAAAATATAAAAATGAAGAAAATCTAATTTCATTTTTATATATTATTATAACTTATGTAATATGTGTCATGAGCATGCATGTAAGCAATATGGATGCATGCATGTTTCTCTTATTTGTGGATGTATCTTTTATGTGTGCTGTGTGTCTGTGTTGGAGCAATACCATGGAGGGTAGATGAAGGCATTAGGTTAGGTGCCCTCCTTTAATCTCTTACTTCCAATGACATTTATTTATTTATAATGCTTCGTATATCACTATGTGGATACAAGGTCAGAGGACAATTTGTAATAGCTGTTCCCTCCCATCGCTGTGTAGGTCCCAGGAATCAAAGTTAGACCATCAGACTTGGCAGCAAGTACTTGATCTTTCTGAGGCATCTTGTTAGACTTCAGCCTTGTTATTTTGAGTCAGAGTCCTTCCTGGAACCTGGAGCTTGCATTGGTTTTTTGGTTTTTTGTTTTTTGTTTTTTTGTTTTCCTCTGTTCCTGCTAGGCTGGCAGGCAGCAAATTTCAGAGATCCTCCTGTTTACCTCTGTTCTTGGATTGTAAGCATTCATGTGACCGTGTTGTCCTTCCTGTTATTGTGTGCAAATCAAATTATGTGCATATAAGTACACATATTATGAATATGTGTGTGTGCATTTATATCAACAAATTTATTTTTAAATACCATAGATATTAATATCTGTAAGCAACTTGAAAGATTCATAACATATAGTTCTATAAAGTCTTTGACTGACATTGAATAAATCCTTAGACATTCAGCAAACCCATATTTGTCAATGGGCCACTAGTCTATAATTTCTCCCTATAAAGCATCATACAATTAGGTATTATGGAAGAATAAGAAAGACTCCATTAGACTCTTCCCAGAAATGTTTAAGGCTCCTCATTTTTTTCCACATTCCATTTTCATTAGGAGTCACACAGAAAGTTAACTGTCTTTTCCACTTTGCTCAAGCTTGATCCCTTCCCTGCTGAACAATTTTGTGTTGGCTGTAGAACTGGCTGGAGTCATTTCATGGCAGGCTTTGCCTTGTTATCCTAGCAAAATTAATAAATGTCATGGATCTTCAGGGCCGTAGTACTTTGCCAAGCCGGAACATTAAGTCTACAGGGGGCCCCTATAACACGGCACTAAGTTGGTAACCTAAGGCAAGCATGTGATGCTTAAAGAAGCTGTTTTAGCTAGTTGGGAAATCCAGATGATTGCACAGCCTTCTCCTTCTTCTTCTTCTTCTTAACTGCAGACAGTTAACATGTTAAATTTCAGTGCATTTTTTGTGGAGCAAAAGGATGTATAGGACTATTTGAAGATGTATAGCTGTCTCAAGGATTTGAAGAGTTAAGGGCCTTATACTCTAACAACTGGTTGGATTTTGGCTAAGAAGGAGACAGCGAGGGCAAAACCCAAAGTTACAAATTTGAGTGACTAGAGAATATATATTATTATCTAAAAGAGAAATTTGTGAAAAGTATAAAACTTTCAGTTTTAGACATCCTGACTTCAAGCCCTATGGTAACAGGTGGATAAAAGGTAAGCATCAGGCAGATGGACTTTGAGAGGAAAAGTGGGAACTGCACTCTAATGTGGATGATACCAGACAAAGCTAAAGACTAGTGAGGGGGTAGAGGAGGCTCTTTTGCTGGGTGTACTGCTTCCCTGTGATTCTAACCCTAGGATACTGAGGCAGAAGATCATAAATACAAAGCTCGACTGTCTCAAAAGATTTTTTTCCCATTGTGGGAAGATGCTGAGGGTGTTGCTCAATGGTATAGTAGAGAAACTGCTTAAGGTACACTGAACTCTAGGTTCACTGCTGATAATGAGAGCAAACAGAGACATATAGGCATAAAATAAATGGTTTTCCCAGAGGTAAGGTATAAGGGGTTTTTTGTTTTTTAGTAGTATTGTTTGCATGTATGTGTGCTGTGATGGTGGGGGGAAGGGAAGGAGGTACACATGTGCCGTAATACATGTGTTGGTATAGAAGAAAAAAATGAAGAATTTTTTTTCATTTTTATGTGGGTTCCATGGATCAAACTTGGGTCACTAGCTTTGCCCAGCACGTACTTTGACCTAATGAGCCAGTTTTATTTTTCTTGTTGCTGTGAAAAAAAAAACTGATGCAACTTAGGGAGGGAAGGATTCCTTTTGACTTTGACTCACAGTGCAAGGAAGTAGTCCATTATGCTGAGTAAGATGTGGTAATGAGTGTGGCTCTAGCTTTGGTGGAGGCAAGTGAGGCAGCTGGTCATGTTGTATCTGCAGTCTAGAAGTAGACTTAAATTCTAGTGTTATCTCATTTTCTCCAATTATTCAGCCAAAGGGATTGTATCTTCCAGTTTCAGAGTGAGTATTCTCTCCTCAGATAAGCCTCTAGAAATGCTTTCACTGACACACCTAGAGGTGTGTCTCCTAGGTGACTCCAAGCCCAGTCAAGCTGACAATGAAGATGAACTGTCACAGGCAACCACACTAGATGAATTCCACCTTTACTGAACCTTGTATGTAACAGAGGATAGAATTCAACATGAAAACTCTCCATTGGCTATTTTTCTTTCTTTGCATTACAAATTTATTTTGTGAGAACACTCAAAAGGCATTTCATACTATAAAGTGGCCATTCAATTTAGTAGAAAAAAAAATCACAGATAAGAACCCTTTGTTCAACTATAATAACATGTAGAAGCCAAATCTGGATTAAAGGCTTCTGTAAAGATGCCACAGCCATGCCCTGTCTGTAAAATGTCCTTATCTCCATTCAGAGACTGTTCCGTGGAACTTCACTTTGTTCCAGAGTTCAGCAGAACTCAAATGATCTGCCAAAATACACAAACTGGTTTGTGAGAGCAAAATGTAAACCCATCAAGTCATGTCCGATTTCCTTTTCTTTATAGGAAGGTTTTCCATTACAAATTCAATTTCTTTTAATAGATACAGGCCTAGTTAGATTTTCTTCTCTGTTTTCTTTAGGCGTAGGAGTGCAATGACAGCAACATGAGGGAACTTACATTTTTATAATAACTAACAATAGAAGAAAATGGGCTTTCCCTTAAAGACAACTTTTGTTAAATTCATCCCTTTCTGTTAGAAATTAAGCCACCATGAACATGAAGCCCAGAAATCTTGGTCTTTCCATTTAACACAATGCAGATGGAGGGTGTGTTTTCAGAAGCAATGCAGGGGAGCAGTATTTTAGCATGAAAAGGTCACAATAAAATTAAGTTGTTTCATAAAAAGAAGCCAAATGAAAATGTTATGCCCACCTCTCCCAAAACCAACTTTCAAGGTCTTCTTAAAGCAGAACCAGGCATGGAAATGGTGCGGAGTTACCTACCACAGGCTCTGCATTGGTTTTAGAGTCAGAAAAGGCCATCAAGAAACATTCCCAACCACCTTGCTCTCAAACAAAGTAGTTATCTATGAACCATGATAAAGCAATAAATTTACTACGATGCTTCCCCTGCTGCTAAACTAAACCAAAATGGCAGAAAGTTTGAATATATTAATAATTAATAGAAAGCTTTCAGTATGTACCTAATTTATCATGAAACCCAAATTAGGTGTGAATTATTCTTCAACTTATATAAGCAACAGCAAATTGGCTGTAAAAAAAAAAATTTCAGTAAATATAAATTACAGTAACCAAAGCCCAGCCGTGTGCATGGTGGCCAACATACAAAAGATGTGCACTCAGCTAGGTTAGCTCTTATAGTGTTTAATATGAAGCCATTTTGTATTTTAAGTTTCTAAAATTATCATTCTTTTATTTATAGTCACCTAGACTTTGTTGTTTTTTTTTTTTTTTTTAATTTTACTTTGCAGTTTGAGGGGTTGAACCTGGGCCCTTGGGCATGTTAGACAACTAATCTATCACTAAGCTACATACTCCAAGCCTCTGGCTGGACAACAGAATCCAAAAATGACTTCTTCTATTGCTGCTGATGCTAGTGACAGATGGAATGTCTCAGCAGAAAGAAAATGGCTCTCCTCGCTACCTTCAGATTTCCTATTGTGTCTTCTAGTGCTAAGTTGTGACGACCAATTGACAAAGGAATCTGACAAGTGTAGTTCACAAGCTTCTGGTCTCTCATGATAAAGAAATGCAGCCACAAGTCAACAAAATAACCAATAAGAAACACATCAAGCTTAAGTTGACTGGCTTCAGGAACTGTCAGTCCTTCAAGCCTTTCAGGCATGGAGGGTTGGGATTGCTAGGGGAGCCTAAATGAGGCCAACATGTAACCAACCAAACTCAAATACTAAGATTACAGGAGGAAGAGTGGGAAGCCTTACCCAGCATATAATCCACACAACTGAGAAGTGTCTACCCTTTTATTTCCAGCAGCCGTTTCCTTATTACAAATCTTAAGTGTTCTTTGGCAAGCCAAAAGCTGAATTCTCTGGATTCCTGAAAGGTCAGTCCCAAAACAAACCTCCAGAATGAGATATAAAGTTGTTATAATATTTTGTCTGTGATGAGCCTATGTGTTGATCTTATGTGTTGCTTTGTTTTTTATCTTAATCAACCCTGTTATTGTCTGTGATGTTGTTTTACAATAAAAGAAAAAATTGTTGCTTTCACACTTTCTAATATTTCCTGTGTTGATAATTAAGTGTTTATGGAATATCTAATATCAGAGTGAGATGATCACTAGTTAAAAAAAAAATAACAAGCTTTCAAAATTGCCTTTTAGGTTGAAATACAGAAAGTTGGGGAAAGATGATTATTAAGTTAATTTTATAGGTTAGAAATATGTAATATATAAATACACAAAAATAGTTGTACTTGAAAATTTTAACTCCCTGAAACAGTATGCCCACCACTCAGTCTAGCTCTGCCTCGAAGAAGGATCTGCTTCCTTTGCAACACCTAGAGAGGTACCCTTCCCAGGCCCTTCAGAACGACCTTGATACAGAATTACTAAGCTTGAGGCATAGAAAGTCTATGATGATTTCATAGAGTGGCAGAGCTTTAAGTACCCTCTGGCGACCATATCACTCATTGCTTCCATCTGTTCCCATCTGTGATATACTCAAGAGCTCTTGTGGAGATATTTGTGGAAAACTCTACCCGCACCTTCTATTCCAATTCAGACCTTCAGCCAGACAGCTCAGCTACTTTTCTTCATCATCAGATCCTCAACTCAGAGGGAAACTTAAAGACCATGTTGATAGTCCAGAAACCCTCTCAAATCCTGCGCAAATCTGCAGAACCTCAATGTTTGCTCCCTGTAAAGAAGATAATTGTGAGAAACTAATTATTGTGCACTGCCACAGTAGTTGAAAATTTTTCATGTGCCTACACCTCCTCAGCATACCCCCCCCACACACACACACACTCACCTCTACATGGCCAGGACATCGTCCCTAGTACATTACATAGTCTCTGGTAAGTTGTTGACTCTCAGTAAATTCTTGTTTAATAAAACATCAAGAGAATCTAAAACACGTTAAGTATGAAAAAAATCACTTTAACCAGGACTGCACAGCGTGTGAAGTATACATGTACCCGATACATAATGCTTTAATTCTCAAAAGACGAGTTAATCAATATTTTGTCCTCACCTTAAGGCTAGAGAGTAGCCTTCAGTCCTCATAAATATGTTTTATCAATGTGAATGTTTCATTTTCTGCCCCATTGCTTTATAAAGCAAACTAAGAAAAGAACAATTCATAAGGTATATTATAGGCAGGACTGTCACTCACATTAGCACTCTGTGTCCTGGTCTTCTTTCTGAAACACTGGAGTGTCTAGAGTTTGTCTAGGAGAGAGTAAAGTGCAGGTCAGTCCACTGCACCTACAAAACATTCCTTTACATTTTGGGGTGGTGTTTACTCCAGGATAAAGACTCCATAGCCCCCTAGGACTTGAGCTAGGTATCATAGCAAGCAAATAGAGTATTTGAAGAAATATTGCTTTAAAGTATTGAAGAAGGTTGGTGCCAGATATGCACATATCAGGCACAATCAATGAGTGTGAGATTGTACTTGCAGGCCTACTTTGAAGCATACTATAGGAAGGAATGTTTCTCATTTACCCACAACATGCATCGATGGACATGCTGAAAGAGCATCTCCCAGGGCCCTTCCTTGAGCAAGGGCATTCTAAAAGTTTGAGAGGCACCCAGAGGTGATGCAGGGAAAGAGTGGGGCAAGGGAAGCCAGGACGCAAGGAAAGGAGAGAACAGAGAACACTACTTTGGAGTCCATAAGTTAGTAGAGTTTATTGCCTACAATTAACAAGCTGGACAGCAAGAGAGCAGTTGTTATGTGAGCCTGGAAGGTAGACAGAAGTCTCTGCCAATGGCTGCAGGGAAGATGATGTCATTCCTGTACAAGATACAGTGACCTAGAGCAAAGGACAGAGAAAATCCATAACTGACTCTGGGGAAATCCTGAGCAAAAGAGGCTTTTATAGATTTGTCATCACTACCCAAATAAGCTAGATGCCAACCATACATGGTTAATGATAACTATCTCATAAATAATATACATGTCAAATATTTTCTTTTAAAAAAACATATTAAAAGCAACAAATTTATTTTATGACCCAGGTTTCATTTATCATCTCGCTCATTCAATACCACAGATCTATGAAATATGTATCACTGTCACCAATTTACAGATGAGAAAAGAAGCCGGTGTAGATCAAGGGACTTTTCTGAGACACTCACTTTGCACTTGGTTGGTTGAGTCAAGACTATAATCTTGGCCTTTTGATTCCAGAATGCCTGCTATTAACTCTTAATGTACCTCTCCCTCCCTCCCCCTCCCCCTTCTCTCCCCCCTCCCTCCTCTCTCTCTCTCTCTCTCTCTCTCTCTCTCTCTCTCTCTCTCTCTCTCTCTCTCTCTCTCTCTCTCCTCTTCCCTTCCTCCCTCTCCCCATCTTTATTAATCCTCACAATGATCCCTGGCACACAAATGAGGAAACTGAGGCTGAGTCTATACAAAGCTCAAACTAGGATGATCATAATAAACAGTTCACATGCTCTTCCTGCATCACATTGCATTGACAGAGGAGGGGAAGTCCATAAAGGAAGTGGATGGGGTAGAATGAAGGAATATGGTGGAGATTATGCTTGAAGTTTCTCAGACCCAGCTTTCATATGATTCATTTACTGAAAAGGTGTATTCCCATTCATTCAAAAATTATTAATTTCCCCTACAGAACATGCATCAGGATTTTAAAAATTAATCAGACATCAAAGGCAACCCAACAGCCCTCCCCCAGTTAAAAGGCCAAAGGGAGGAGAAGCTAATTTCTTCCAAACAGCTGGGGAGGACATCTGTTCAAGGAAAGATCCCATTTTCCATAAAGCCACACAGGGCTGTGTTTATTTCAACAGAACAACATTCCCAGAAGGCCACTTTTTAATAAGCTGCAAAACTACTGTTCCCTAAGCTCACTCTGAATGCTTCCTACCTCATCTTTCCTTTTATCTCAATTCAGAAGAATTCAGCTAGAGGATTGTAAAAAGTGAAAAATCCAAAAATGACTGAAGATTCCTTTGGGAAAAAAGATTTCTTTAAAAGTGAGTATTTATTTGCCTCAGGATCTTACTTTCTCATTCAAGGAGTCCTGAGTCAGTGTCAGACAGGGCTATCCGTTCAGAATTTTCAACTCTCAGAACTCAGAACACCAACACACACACACACACACACACACACACACACACACACACACACACACACACACACACACATGCACCAATAACAAGGCATTTACTCTTAATTATACGACGTCATTAGTGCACTGCTCCTGTGTTGGACAGATGACCACTTGTTACCCACTTCCTCCAAGACTAGCCCAGCAGAGATCACAGTTGACAGATCAATGAGTACATTAACCTCCAGTCCCTTAAAACGGTGGGTGTAACTTGCACATGGATAAAGCAGAAAACTATAGTCTAAATACACTGAATTGAACTACGACTATGTCCCCTTCCACCCTAGTCCTCCTGTCCCTAGACTCCTTTTCCTTCCCCCTACTCCTCACTCCTGCTATTACTTTCAGGAAGCATTGTTTGAAAATATGACATTTTAGGTTTGGGAGCATGAATGAACAGCAAATTCTCCTCTCTGTTTGTGACTATGCCTAAAAGTACAGGTACCTTCTAGCATCCCAGAAAAGAGAGCTGTATTATAATCTCCTACTGCCTGCTTTCCATTCAAGTGACTCATGAAATCATTTGTGTATTCCAGACAAGACAGTATATGGTAAGGAACATCCTACAACAATTCATGTTTCCCAAAAACTCTAGGTAGATTCATTCACATGCAGTAAGTGCCCCTGGCTCAGGACTACAGAGTCAACTGGGAAAGCTTGCAGTGTGGCAGGCCCAGGAATCCAAAGGCAGTGTATTTGGAATGGAAGCCCCTGTGCGTTGGTTCAGAGACTACCTCTTCTGAACTGAAAGCCACAAGTCTTCTGCTTTTCTATGTCTTATGCAAAGACACAGGCTACGAAAAAGATGATTTTGACCTACTTAATTCAAGAAGTTATATTTTCAAGGTACTGGATGATTGTTTTAATTCTTCGGGCTTTTATAAATATAAATTTAGGAAGGTCATCATTCTCTGATTCTTTTTCAATGTTTACTTCTTACCAGAACATAGCAATGCTCATTGCTAAATCTTAATTAAGAACACTTCTGGTCCAAGGGCTGATGTTAGGAGTCGGGGAGGTAGGAATGCATTTAATGCATGTAAGTAGCTAAGGAAAGAATCCAAGCAAATGCTGATAACTCTAATCCAAAGCTAAAACTTCCAGACAATTGAAGGAAGAGTGGGAGACAGGCTAATGTTAAAAATATTGAGATAAAAAGACTAATTCTGTATCTACAAAGCCAAAAGCAAAATGCTAGTTGTTCAATTGTTCTGGTCTGTGTAGATAATAAACCTGGGCCCCAAGAAACCATACAAGTGATTGGCCAAAGTCTGTAGATAAGAATGGAAAAGCTAAATAAGCATCCTTTTCTGTACCCACCCACCCACCAATGCTCCAACCCACACACTCATTGTTCCATCATTTTCACATAACATTCTCCCCTCTCCACAAATATTAAGGCCTTAGTGTGGTTTACACAAATATCCCACCTCCAAGCTGCTTTATGCATCTTTTGTCTACCTGAACTAAGAAAGAAGGATAGTATTAACTTTAAAAGCTACCTGGGTGACTGCCACATGAAGATGGCCTTTGTGTCTACCTGGGCCAGTCAGGCCTCATGCAGCTTTGCAGTCCATCCATGTAGGAAAACCCCTGGTAAGTGCAATAGAAGCTCCCATGGTGTGAACATGCCAATTCCATGGCCCCTGGGGAGTTCTGGTGTGAGCCCTTTCCTATCTACGCTCCCTCCCATATGAGCTCATCTAGTTCCAAGATTTTCATTAACAAACTATTTCCAAACTTATGTCTCTAGCCAGGGCCACCCCCAGGGTGACTGGGGCCCAGAGAAATGGCTTTTGCCAATCTTTGTCTATATAAACAACTCAAGTCACTGCAAATCAGGCTGTCAGCACAATCCTGGTGGCCCAATTTCGTAAATCCCTGATCTAGAAAATATGTTGGGCACTGGCATGATTGACTCGGTGTGACTCTGTCCATAGATATGGTGGCAGTTCCAATTATCACAAGCACCAATAGGGCACTTATAAAAGCTGTAGATGAGTACAAAACCCCAGGACCTCTGAAACACAGGGCCTCAACATTTGTAGTGTCAGAAAATATATTGTCTCTTGCCCCAGTCTCTGCCTCAACTTTCAAGGACATCTGAACAGGCATCCACCAATATAACCACAGGCTATCCACCAATACAACCCACTGCCATCATACATACTTGTTTGTATTCCACAGCCATACATATCTGAACATATGTATATGTATCATATCTGTCTAGCTTTTCTCATGCAGACTGTCACTAGAAAATTCTGTGGCAAAGATTCATGAAACCAACACCCCCATTATCACAGTGGGAGGTGACATACCAATTGCCTTTATCAGCAATCCATCTAAAGTACACACTGACTCATTCTGCCTGAACTTGGAAGACATTCATTCTAAAGATGACTGAAGCTTATGGAAAGAAAATGTCCTTTTGTCTATGCCTAGAATGGGAAAGTGGTAGTGCTTTCCTGAACCCAATGGGAAAATCAGGCCCAACCAGAAAACAATATTGAAAGTCATACAGAGGTGAAGAAGTTAAATCTGTTTGCTCACGTCACTCACGTTTATGCCCCGCCCACACTGCAGTAAGCAGATAATCTACTGAAGGGGAGGATTCCCAGCTGATCTAAGGGAAATAGATCTATCTGCCTCCAGGGGGTGAACATGGTCATGGAATGAAAAAAAAGGCACTTCCGGTTGAAATACTTGTCCTGTAACTGCCATTAAGATTTGCCAAAAATGTTTAAGGCTCTTCAAGTTTCTTATAAGAAAATGGCTGCCACAACCAAAGCATTTCATATTAACTACATGAGCAGGTAAAAATTTCAAATACAAAAAACAAACAAACCTCAATGTTTCATTTCACTGAACTATACTAAGACCTCTTTACAATGCTCAACACGGCCCTCCCTTCTGTTTATCAGGTACCCAGGTTGGTTTTGTTTTGCTAGATAAATGTCATGACTTTTCAAATGTTTATCAATGTATGACTTCAAGTGACATTTACATCCCCCTGTTGAACTGTACAAGGGTGACTTACTTAAATTCCAAAGCTCCCTTTTCTTCTACTGCCCAGACGACCCTGTGAGAAGAACATTCTCAGGTTGTGTTCATCTAAAGGCCCCTGTGGTTGACATATGAAGACAGAGGTGATCTACAAACTTAACTTCTTCCCAGGAATAGATGTTCAGTAAACAAGTCAAGTCTTACCTCAAAACCCTCAATCCAGTGATACTTCCACCCTATAAAACTTTCAGTGATGTGCCCTAACTTATAGGAAGGGAAGCAAATATGCATTAAAGGTGTGGACGACTCACCTTGTATTTTATTCTGACTGTTTGATAAGCAGAATGTTCTCTAATTTTATAAACAACAGATCTGCATGACTTGTGGCCAAAATTAAGGTAATTCCATTGTTCATGCTGCTCATTCATCCTGTTCATTGATTTTTTTTTATCAGCCACAGAAAGCAATTTCTCAATAGGCATAAGTTGTGTCTCTGCCTGAGAGATTATTTTTTTGTCTTTTATGGGATTGTGATAATAAATTTTCAGTGATGTGCTATTCCTGTAACCCAAGTAATATTCCAAAAAGTGTCCACCTTTTATACCATGAAAGTCTTTCAAGTAAAGGGACTCACACTGAGTGAACAATTGCACTGTGTGAAGAATTATGACCAGCTCATTTATTTCCAAATGCAAATCATACACTTAATTGGTGTGTTCTCATGAATCTGGGCAAGACTCATCTTTGTTCTTACAACAGATTCACATACACATTATACTCTGTCACACTTTACCCTAATCACCTATATATGGAAATTGAAGTCATAATTTGTCAAATAGTAATACAAAAGGATGTGCTACATAAAAGTTTGAGGTAAAAATCATAAAGCATATAAATATAAAACAAAAACTTCCAAATGTCCTTTGTTATCCTCTATAGACCATCAGTTTTTTCCTGTTTTCTAGGGTTCCTTACACATTTTGGGGGTATATTTGTGAAGAAGAATATCTTTTAATATTATTAACTAAAAGATGCTTGTATCTTCACTGTTCACATCCCTTAGCCACACCCACGCTTTAAAAAAGAAAGAAGTATGTCTCTAGTTATAGGACTACATGCTCAATGACTCTCAGAACGTCAACTATAAGGAAAGGATTCCAGATACCAGAAAATGGCTAACAAAGCAACCTGAACAGGAAGAAAAGAACAACATACACAGGGTACAAATACAGAAATAAACAAAGAGAGATTTGAGGAGTATTTTTAAGAAAAATTTCCCATCAGCTAAGAAGAAGGAACCAAAAAATAATGCAGGAATTGATGGAAATAATCATAACTTGATTATGTTAAATATACTCCCATTTTATGGGTACTGATAACATATCTCACAGATTTAAACCATGGGCCTTAGACATAACAGTCCCTGAGCGTCTTAACCTCTGGGCTATAAATCAGTAGATATGCATCAGCTCTGCTTGTGAAACTTCTCTTGGCAGACAGAAGAAGAGTTCAGTGTACAAAAAGTAGTTTCCTGAGACTTAGCGTAGTAAAAGTGGAGATTGCGACAGAAATGTGCACTCAGCCAAAACTTGGTGCATTCACTAATTTCCCCAAAGGCTTCTGTGCTTGCTCAGTTTCAGAACAGCATGAACTCAAATGAAGCAGTACGTTACTTAAAAGCAAACACTAAGGGTTACCTAGAAATTATTTTGTAATAAATGACCTAAAGTTGGATTTATAAAGGACCTGGCCATTTGGGTAATATCGCATATCATGTCATACAAATTGTCATTGTGCACTCTGTATGATGTGTGCTGTTCATGACCTGGCTTTCAGTTGCTCCCAATCCCATCTTACATGAACATCAATGGAAACTATACTTGTCTTGCCTTCTAAAGTCATAGAAAAAAAACAGGAGAAAATCATACAGGACACTCTCATCCCTCAGTTGAGAGCCTTCTGTGAAAGAAACATGTTGAGGAAGAAGGGGGGATGCTTACAAGGTGAGAACAAAGGCTTGCCACTGTTAGAGAAAATAGTGAACTATTAAAAAGAATGAGAGAAAGAGTGGCAGAAGCACATAGAAAGATATCTTTATAGGAATAGAAGAAAATTCACCTAAATCACTAGAAAGGCTTAAAATACAGGGTA
Organism: Phyllotis vaccarum; assembly: GCA_033318265.1. Classification (NCBI taxonomy): domain Eukaryota; kingdom Metazoa; phylum Chordata; class Mammalia; order Rodentia; family Cricetidae; genus Phyllotis; species Phyllotis vaccarum. Next base: position 54,373,585 of record JARWLC010000014.1, read on the forward strand.
CAGTTCTGCTGTGTTACCAAGGAAAGTCAAGGGAAGTACTTTGCAAAACAATGTCTCAGTATTTTAATTCTCTTTTCTTCTGTCGTTCTCCTGTTTTGTTTTGTTTTCTTTTCTTGTACTGTGTTTCGTTTTAGACGGGCTCTTTATTGTTAAGCAGCCCAGTCAGAGCTTAAATTTGCTGTTCTCCTCTACAAAACTATAATGTCCCCACTCTGTAGTAAGAGGGTTCTGGCCCAGACTTTCAGGCCTAGCCTCAAGGTTTAGGCCCGCAGACCCACAGAGACACACAGATGCTTTCAATAGTTTTAGGCTGATCGGCCTAAGGCCCAGGCATATAACTTGCTAACTCTTTTCCTTTAATCTAACCCATGACTCTTCTCCTGTTCAGTCATGGGGCTTGGTACCTTTTCTTAGAGCAGCATAGTTGTCCTCTGCTTCTTCCAGCTTCTCTCTGGCGGTCTGTACTGTGCTTCCTGTTCTCAGAGTTTTCTTAGTCTGGTAGCCCCACCCGCACTTCCTTTCTGCCTTTGGCCAATCAGCGCTTTTTATTAAACCAGTGGGTGGGACAATTATTTACAATGGAACAACATAATCTCTCACACCACTCTGAGCAGTAGAGGCAGAAATATCAGAAGTTCAAGGTTATCTTCCACTACATAAAGAATCTGAGAACAGCATGAGCTATCGGACACCTTGTCAAAAGAAAGAAACAAAGAGAAAAAGAGAAAGAGGATATTTAAACAAATATCTGATTTTTATACATAGGTAAAAGGAAAGCCCAGATTTCAAAAGAAAAAGAGGAGGGGGTAAAGGCCAAAGTAGCAATCATCATTCTGTGCCAGTCCTAACACGGGTATCATGCACCACGGCAGAGATGTGGTGTGAAAACCTCAAGTTAAAGCTCAAAGACCTCAGAGCTGACCACTTGGTACTGGGTAGCCAACATCTGAGGGATCTTCCCTGAGGTTTCAAAAGATACATGCTATTCCCAGTACTCTCTCCTTACCTCCTATTTGTGGTCTCAGGTGTTCCTGCTGCATGTCTTTGCCTTCCCCCATCATAGACTCTTACCTTCTAGAACTGTAAACCTAATGAAATTTTTATTTTATGATCAAAGAATCATAATGCTTTGTCAAAGCAGTAGAGAAGAAAATAGAATACACATGAATAGAAATTGTAACTTAGACAGAAATTGGTACCAACTCATGGGATATTGCTGTGACAGACTAACCCTTTGTCTTGGAAAGAATTGTGGTGTCCTCTGAACTTTGGGTTAAAAAACCCATTAAGTGCTCAGAACTCAATGAGCTGTTCTGTGAGAGTCTGAAAAACAGGAAGGCTGAGAACTATGCAGCAGAGGAAACCTGGTTTGTGAAGTTTCAAAGAATTCCTTAAAGTTTCAAATGGGGCTGATTGATATTTTAAATTAAGAATCTGAGGTTCTGGTTATCTAGGACTGAAAAATCAGCTGTGGTTAAGAGACCAAACTCCCTAAAGTGAAACTTCAGCTTTGCTGGGGCAATCAATACAGTAAACTGGAGTTGAAGAATCAGCTCTGATTAAAAGACCAGCATTGTTGAGATGAAATCTTCTGAGGTTATGTTCTGAGGGTTAGCACAGAGAAGCTGTGGTTCAGAGGCTGCATCTGATTCAGGCAGCCAACATTCACAATATATAACAGTCACTTAGGTGGTACTGGTTTTGAAGGAATGAAGCGGTCCTGGAGATCAGCTGAGGCTTGCCACCATGAGAATCCAGGAAAAACTACTGGGGAATGAGAAGACACAGTCGAAGCAGAAGCCCCAGGATTGAAGGGGTCAAGAGAAGCTGAGGCTTGTCACCATGTGGCAGGGACAGAGTTCTTGAAGAGAGGTCCAGAGAAGCTATTTGTGAAGGTACAGCCCAGTTACAGTGGTGATCCCAACACTTTGGAGATTCCAGTACCATGGGACAACCACCAAGGTCAGCCCCAGCTGTGAAGTGGAACAGGAATGCTCTGGGTGGCAAAGATGGAGACATGGATGTGCTGTGGAAGTCCTTGAGAGCCAAGAGGACTGAGAGTGGGTCCCAGAAGTCTCACACTGAGCTTTATACCACTGGACTTTCCTTTGAATGTAACTGTTCCCTGGTTCTTCCTCTTTGAGCAAGAAAGTATATCACTTAATTTTTATTGTACAGGAACCCACAGTTAAGACACCTGTAATTTTAAAGAGACTGGAATTTTTAAAGAAACTTTAGATAGTGAGAAACTGTCTGAAAGGGACCAAACGTTCAAAATGTTTGAATTTTTAAAAAGTCTGGGACTTTTAAAGTCGTATTAAACGTTACATTGTGCTATTAATATGGCATCTGGGGACAACTCCCTCCCCAAAATAGTTGTAGCTGAGATAATGTGATATGTTTGTGTGTCAAGTTGACAGGCATCAATTGAAATTTTTTTTTTGTCAACTTGACACAAGCTAGAGTTCTCTGAGTGGAGAGAAACTCAGTTGAAAAAACAAAAATCTATGTAAGATATATCTGTATATGAGCCTATGGAACATTTTCTTCACCAGTGACTGATATGATAGGCTCTAGCCCATTGTGGGCAGAGCCACCTCAAGGCAGATGTTCCTGGGGTATATGAGAAAGCAGGATGGGCAAACAGTGAGGAACACGCCAGTAAACAGTACTCCTCAATGGTTTGGGCTTCCTTTCCTTCTTCATGGCCTGTCCTTACTTCCTTCAGTGGTGGACTTGGATTGTGAACGTATAAGCAAAATAAACCCCTTGTTTCCCAATTTGCTTTAGATCATAGTGTTTTTCACAGCAATAGAAAACCTAGCTAAGATGCCCACATTCCCATAAATAACCTTTCCCTTGTGAGGAAGCCCAATAAACTCTAGTTCCACAGAGTGAATTGAGGCAGAGCTTGTCATTAGAGCCTTAGGAGGCGAGATAGACCTTTTTTGTGTAACCCTTAAGAAGGAATTTTAGCAACAGTCCCAAATCCAACTATACAGCAACTGGATACTTCCATAACAGTCACATCCATGCTGCTGTAACACCAACAGGCACATCTTACCAGGCAAGGTTGGTAGTGTAGCATGCAGTATCTACAGTAGTTAAAAGTATTGACAGCTCTTCTAACTCTCAGATAGTCTTTAGATGTTAAAAAAAAAAAAATCAAAATTCTGGATTATGAAAACACTACAAAATTATATGTAAAAAAATTTCAAATATAAAAGAGAGATTCAAGGAATAATGTCATCATACAAAGGACACTGGAGTGATTGCTCACTTGTAGAGCATCTCTCCAACATGTGCCAGGCACTAAGGACAATCACCAGAACCATCAAACCAAAAAATACTTTTACAAATATAAGATATTACAAGAAAAAATATGAAAATTTTAAAAAAGGAAATACTGAACTTCTAAAAATTGGAAGTAGATACATTGAAATTAAAAATTCAATTGGTTCAGCCAATGTACTGACACAACCCTTTAATCCCAGCTCTCAAGGATCTGAAGCACTAACATTCCAACTCAGATGCTATGGCCAGTGTAATGAGATCTTCTCTCAAATAATAACACTAGTATAAAATATATAACAATAAGTAACCCTTAAATTTTAAGATATAAATATTGGTCCAAGCTAGACTTCATCATATGCAAAGATTTAGTCAACTAATAACCTGTGTGAAGGCATAACCCCAACTGTAATACAAAAATTTACAAAAATAGAAAATATGAAAAAGAGGTTAAGAATCAACAACTGAGTATAACCAGTCTCAGAATTAATGAAGAGGCACTATTTGAAATAACCTCTGAACATTTTGCATAGTTAAAAACAATGATTCTTAGGTTAAGTATAGTTTCAATATAATAAATAAAATGGCCATATCCTCATTCATTATAATGAAACTATAGAACATATCCATATGTTAATGCCAAAGACATTCCAGATCATATGCATTTACAGGTAAAGGGGAGAATGTTACTAAGAAGAGAAGGAGAGGAAAGGGAATGTAGAAAAGAGGAGAAAGGACAAAAACATATATTTTTCTTTTTATATTAAATAAATGTATTATTTTTGCATCCCTGCCACAGTCCCCCCCATTTGGAGGGCATCCACAGACCACCACTCCTCACCTCTGTTCAGAAAGAGTCAGCCTCCCATAGGTATCAGCAAAGCATGGCATGTCAAGTTGAGGCAAGACTAAGCTCCTCCCCTTGCATTAAAGCCGGACAAGGCGACCAGTACGAGGATCCCAAAAGCCAGCCTAAGTGTTGGAAACAGCCCTGCTCCCACTGTCAAGAGTCCCACAAGTAAACCACACTCCACAACTGTCATACATGTGTAATGGGGCCTAGGTTGGTCCCATGCAGGACTCTGTGAGTGCCTATGAACCCAGATTAGTTGTTTTTGTGGGTTCCCTTGTGATGTCCTTGACTTTCCTTACTCACATAATCTTTCCTCCCCCTTTTCAGCAGGATTTCTCCAAGTTTGGCCCAATGCTTAGCTGTGGATCTATGCATGTGTTTTCATCAGTTATTGGATAAAGGCTCTCTGATCACAATTGGGGTAGTCACCAATCTAGCCTTTCTGGGTCTACAGATTGTAGCATGGTTATCCTTTACTTTATAACTAATATTCACTTATGAGTTAGTACAGACTGTGTTTGTCTTTCTCTGTATGGGTTACTCCACTCAAGATATTTTTTTCCTACTTCCATCCATTTGTCTTCAAATGTATTGGCGTCATTGCTTTAACAGATGAGTAATATTCCATTGTGTAAATTTACCACATTTTCTTTATCACTCTTCAGCTGAGGGACATCTAGACTGTTTCCAAGTTCTGGCTATTACAAATAATGCTGCTATGCACATAACTGAGCAAATGTTCTTGTGATATAATTGAGCATCCTTTGGGTATATGCCCAAAAGTGATATATCTGGGTCTTAAGGTATCTGGTTCCTGGACTTTGATTTTCAAAGTGGCTATATAAATGTGCACTCCCAACAGCAACAGAGGGGTGTTCCTCTTGCTCTACATACTCTGCAGAATAAGCTATCATTTGTGTTTTTAATCTTAGCCATTCAAAAGCAGACATTTTTAACAACCTTAAAGTATAAAGTCATAAAATAATTTTCAAAGCATTTTAGTTTTAAACAAATATTTATTACTTATGGTAACAGTAACCTTTTTAAATATGAGGAAATATATTTATATTCTCTCTAACTTTATTAACTTATCTGGACATAGTTATTTTTCTTCAGATACTTTAAGTGTGGAAAAAAGAATGAATCAGATAGAGGAAGTGTCTTAGTTAGGGTTTCTATTGTTGTAATGAGACACGGTGACCATAAGCAAGTTGGGGAAGAAATGGTTAATTTTACTTACACTTCCTCATCACAGTTTATCACTGAGGGAAGCGAGAACAGGAGCTTAGAGAAGGATCTGGAGGCAGAGGGTGACAGAGAGACCACAGAGGAACACTGCTTACCGGCTTGTTCCTCACTGCTTGTCAACTAGCTTTCCTAAACAGCTTAAACAACTCAGGACACAAGCCCAGGAGCAGCAATGTCCCTCAATTGACTGGGCCCTCCCACATCAATCATTCATCAAGAAAATGCCACCGACCAATCTGGTAGAAACATTTTTTTTTTCAATTGAGGTTCCCTCTTCCTAAACTATTCTAACTTTTATCAAGTTGACAAAAACTAGCAAGGACAGAAGACACGTAATGAACATATAAGCAAATGTGAACTCCTAAAAGCAATGAGCATCATCATTAGTGCAGGAAATTAGGATGGTTAATTTTACATGCACCCTTGGCTGAGCCATGATACCAGCTCTCATGAATATTTTTCTGAGACTCTCTTTATGGAAATTAACATTTGCGTTAAACAAATTTCATGATCTGAGTAGGCCTTGTCCAATTCTTTTTGTCAGCTTTTCTAATTTGCTGTAACAAAATAGCAGGAATAATCAAGTTATGAGAAAGGGGCATCTTTGACCCAGATTTTCTGACGTTCAGGCTACTGCTGCTTGTTCCCATGGTGAGGCAACTCATCGTAGCAGGAGTATTAACAGAATCATGGTGATCAGGAAGTGAAAGGGAGAGAAGAGACAACCCCAGTTCCCTCTGCAAGGACACATGCCCAGTGACTTTCTTCAGCTTGTCCCCGCCTCCTAAACAACATGTCCCAGTCACACCAGGAACAGTGGACCAAATCTTTAAGACATGAGGTTTGGGAGACGATTCGATATCCAAAACCACAAAATACTTGCAGACTTAAGAAAAACACTGACCTTCCCCAGAGCAGAGGGAGCTCAGCCAGCAGTCAGCCCTTGCGTTCAAACTGTAGCTCTTCCCTGGGTCGACACTCAGCATTCCAGTCTTACAGACACTGAAATTCCAGTCTCCACAGCCATGAGCCCATTCCATAAAAATCTGCCTTTCTGCCTTTCCTCTCCCTCTCCCTCTCCCTCTCCCTCTCCCTCTCCCTCTCCCTCTCCCTCTCCCTCTCCCTCTCCCTCTCTTCTCCCTCTCCCTCTCCCTCTCCCCCTCTCCCTCTCCCTCTCCCTCTCCCTCTCCCTCTCTCTCTCTCTCTCTCTCACACACACACACCCTGTTGCCATTGTTTCTCTGGCTCACACAGCAGCAGATGTTGCTGGGTGCAACTTTGAAAGGCTAAACAGTGACTTACAGTAAAGTGGATGTAGCTTGAATCCTAATTGGTTTTAGTAACCCGGAGTCAGGTATGGGGTAAATGCTGAAAGACTGAACAGACAATGGAACAAGACCTCTTCCCTCTCCCAAATCTCAGACCAAACTTGTAAGACTGCTCAAATTTCTGAGAACTGTGGCATATCAAGCAGTTTTAGATGTTATTGCATGAGGGTTTATTTTTCAAGATGATTATTTAAAAGGATGGTAATAAGATGAGTCACATCTAGGCAAGCAGAGAAATCAATAAACGTCAATCAGCACAGCTGATTATAGAACAAGAGAAGCTAGACATTGAAAATATAGGGTGGGGGGAAATGATAGGAATCGATAAAATAATAAATGGAATGTTAAAGAAGATTTCTGTCTTGGATTAAAAGAGCCAAACTGTCCTTTATAGAACAGTGTAGGCACATTTGAAATGTCAGAACAATGAATGAATTCAAAAGAATGAAGAAAGATCTATTGAATAAATACAATTCAAAAGGAAACTTGGATAGGTTTATTAATATAAAAATGAATGGGGCTTAATATGAAAAGTTAGTTAAAGGTAAAAATGCAATTATGCATTATGATAGAAGTGACAGTGCACCAGAGAGCTAGGATGCACCTGAATTATCTAACACACAATGAGACATTCTCAAACACTATAAAGCAGCGAGGCCTCCGCAGATGCTGTGTGCATAGTCTGCCTTTCTTCTGTGGGGTAATCAGTCTTGCAGCAGGAAAATTGAATACAGATGTCTGCACAGCCCAAATGTTTAAGGTGAGAAGCATGAGGCTTTACAGACACTGGTTCAATAGTCAATAAGGCAAGAGTCCACTGACTCTGGAGAAGCAAGGTTTCTCTTACGAGAGTTCCGAGACAAGAGTTAGAGACTTGGAGCTTTCTCTAAGGCCTCCCATCTCCCCAGCCTCTCACTTCCTCTCTGGCAAGACGCTAGACACAAGGATGAGTTCCACATTCCTTCACGAGAAGTCTCAAGATGGTCCCATGACACACCTAACTCATTTGTGGAATGCGGCCTCCACCCAGGGAGACTTTGCATCATTATATTACACGTAATAAAATGATATGGATTTGGGAAAGTCCCATTTCCATTACACGGGGAGCTTCTTGGTTCTTCCCTAAAGTCATACAACCTTACTTCAGAAGTGGCTAAAAGCTTGAACCTGGAAGTCAGCTGTCCATGAGTTCAAATTCTAACTATAAAATAAGAACTCATATGAAACTTTCAAGTGAACACTATATACCTCAGGTTTTGCTAAGGTAAGATTTGTTGGAGATCTATTTCCACAAAGAGCAACTGAGGCAAACAGGAGGAAAGCGTTCATCACAGTGTGAAGAATCCCAGACTCCCTGAAAGACTCCTTGCCCACGATCAGAACTAAGTGCAATCCTTTGGACTTTGGGCATCCTTTTGTCAACACCATCCTCTACTCACACATTCCCATGGCAACATTTTTACACCAATACAAGTTCTGCTTCCGTCTGAAGACAACAGCCATACTGTGACCTACTGAGGTCCCATTGTGCTCCAATGCTTAGGCTTCTGCTCTGCAGGACTCATGGTGCTTTAAGAGGTTGTATGTCCTTTGAGCACCAATAGCATCAAAACCAATTGCCTTCACCACCAATGAAAAGGGAAGGATGAAGAGGGGGAGGAAGAGGAAGGAGAATGTGAGGCAGGAAAGGAAGGAGCCAAGGACAAGGTGGCAGCAGCAGTGACCAGAGCAGAAGCAGAAGAAAGTCAGGTTAGTTTGTGACGCTGTGGTAGAATTTGGTGAATAGGCATAAAGCCCTAGGTTTGGTCCCCAGCATCATACAAAATGCATAGGTGGCATATGCCTGTAGGAGAACCAGGAGTATAAGGTCATCCTTAGTCATGTGGGAAATTCAAGCCAGCCTGGGCTACATGAGACCCTGATGAAGAAAAAGAAGAGGAGGAGGAGACAGCAGCAAGGAGGAGGTGATGGTGGTGAAGAAAATGAGACAGAGAAGGCAACGGAGGTGAAAGACAAGAGGAAAGGAAGATGAAGAGCAAAAAGAAAATGGTCTCCTAGTCCTCTGTCCTCTTCTGAGAGAACTGGGGAGAACCTGTTTTCCAGACACACTCCTAGCTCTGATAGCCTTTCCTTGCTCCTATTTCTTGTCAGCAAAGTGAAGCACTATGCGTCACAATGGGTGGCCATCGACTCTCTCGGTGATTCTGATGGCTAGTGACATCTGGTCAACCCAAGAAGACGAGACAACTGTTTTACAGATAACCTCCAAGATCTAAAGCCCTTGTACCTGCCTTTCCATGCTCCTGGATGGGCTTTTCAGTTTCTCCCTATCATGAATCAAATTCCATGTGCATCTGCAGCTGAACAACTGAGTCAGTCTATCACATCTCTGTCACAGCTGAATAGCTTCCACCTGAGGGCATCTGACGAGGTTCACAGATCAAGGCATGAAAGGGGAAAGGGGTAAACTTTTCCTCAAAAATAAAAGAATACATGTCCTTTGAGAGCATTTAAATGGGATGAAAGGGGCATTCATGATGGGGGCATAAATAAAACTCAGTCTAGCACATCTGTGTCTCTGTAGGCCTCAGTTTATGGTTTTCATATTTTCCCCATCATTTTTAGTTTGATTCTTGCTCATTTTCAGCATTTATAACAGATGAACCAGAAGCAATTGATTGGATTCCCATAGACCCTATCCATTCTGACTGCACTTCCTATATAGCCTGTGAGTAAGCAAATAATCCTATTTCATCTGGCTCTTAGTGGTTATTTATTCCAGTCCAGTAATGTATGAGAACAAAAGAATGTGCTTTCATGTCTGTCCTGCTAGAAATCACACACATGCATTAAATATCGATCCATCTTTTAGGATTAGGTCATAGTCCTGACTTTCTCACTTTGAGTGTGTTTTGTTAAGAGTCATCTTGAGGTTCTATAAGAAACCTTCAAAAATGTTGAGAACATTAAATTTGACCACAAAGACAAGTAATCACTTGATTTTTTTTTAAAAAAAAAATCAACTGAATAGATCCCCTGGGAATTAATAAGAGTAAGCAAATGGAAAGAAGGAACTTGCAGACTTGGATAGAATTTTGTCTCTCAAACAAGGAAATAAGGCTATGTATATACAGCTTTTATAATATGAAACTTGATAGTTCAAAATAAGTAGCAGGAAAAACACAAACAAACCAAGTGATGGAGAAAGCAGCAGGGGCAGCCATCTTGATTTTGCTGCTCTGTGGGGAAAACAAAACCTCAGAATAGAAGATGCAACATAAAGGCAAAGGTACAGAACAGGAAGAATCCACTTGGTACCTCATTTCTGTCCAGAACTTTCCATAAAACATCATGCATAAACCCCATGGAGCAGATTGAAAAACATGCCTCTTGCCCACCTAGAAACAAGCAGCTCTGAGATATGTCTTAAATGTGGGGATATTTTCAAATATAATAAAAACAGTCTGAGATATCAGAGGGATCTATCCACAGTCAGTCTAGGAGGATCAGACAGTGGTAACTCACACCTTTAATCCCAACACAGGTAATATCCCGGGAGTGGTGACCTACACCTTTAATCCAATCTGAGTTCAAGGTCATTTTAATTTACAGAAGGAGTTCAGGCTCCCAGACAGGCTGTGGTGGTGCATGCCTTAACTGAGCAAAGAAAGTGTTTAAGGCAGACATAGAAAGAGCAGGCAGAAGCCATGGCTCACACTGTTAGTCCCAGCACTTGGGAAGCAGAGGCAATAGAATCTCTGTGAGTTCAAAGCCAGCCTGATCCTCAAAGAAAGTTTCAGGACAGCCATAACTGTTACACAGAAAATTCTGGGGAAAAAAAAAGACAGGAGGAGGTGGATCTGTCCTCTGATGTCTCCAACTGTTTTTATTATATTTGAAAATATCCCCACATACAAATGGTTTAAATTTGATTCCATAAGTTTGTATCCAAACAACAAGAAAGTTCTAGAGGAGGTTAGTCAACGTTCTTGGTAGAAGCCCTTCAAATGTCAAAGGCAAGCATGCTGGCCCTTCTTTTGCTGTTTGGTCTCCTCAGAGCTTACCTCTGAGTCATGAATGCGAAAGTATCCATGAGGGGCAGTGCTGAAATATACAAGGAGAGCCACAGAGTAGAGGGGTGCCCAGAAATAGCTCTCCTTTCTCTCTGACAAGTATGGATGGAAATGCTAGTGAATCTACTACCAATAAAACTGACACCAGTACAGCTGTGATGAAACTTTGTAATTAAAGGAAATGAACCAAGTAATCACCTGAAAACAGAATCATCGTTATTAACTAGCATTGTGCAGCTCCACATATTGTAAAGGTTTCTCAAATACATATGGTGTCTCACTTAAATCTTGTAGCACCCCATGTGGACTCTTCCTGCTCAGTGCTGGGAGCCCCATCTGTCTTGAACCTATGCAGGTATGTGCATGCTGCCATTCTATGAGTTCTTACTTCATCATGTGTGTCTATAAAAATTTATAGACCACAGATACCACTTGCCCTGACTGGACCAGGAGGTGAGTGACTGGTCTCCCAGCTGGACCAAGAACTCAACTTTTCCTAAGTTTTTCAACTTCTTACTGCTCATAATTCAGGTCTCTTGAAGGCCCAGTCTGATGTTTGTAGGGGCATTATGTCCCGTTCACAAGGGTGAGCAATAAAACCAGGCCATGGCTAGACAATACCTTCTAGAAGAATCACAGTCTGTCTTTGGCATCAGCAAATGAGACTTGGAGAAATGAGCTGACACAATGTCAGGTGCACTTTGAGATTTCTAATAGTTCTTGTGGTTTATACTAAGCTTATTGCCTTACAAGTCTACTGCCAGAAACCCCCATCCTGCTAGGCTGGCCCATGGCTTGTATTTCACATCTTGCATCTCCTAGGATTTTGGACTCAATTCCTCAACATAGTTAACAGCTCTTGTGATAAAAGAAGGAATCCTTGCAGCCCTGCCTGGGAGTGGGAAGAATAGCATATTAACTAGAAACTTACTTTTTTTTTTTTTCTAGGCCTCTCTGTTTCACATGTTTGAAATGTCTACAACATCTACCACAGACATCAGGATGATAGCAAATCGTCTCTAGCTGGGAAAATCTTCCTGGGATGCATTTAGAATCAGCTGTTCTGTAATCAAGAAAAAGAAAAAGGTGGCCTATTGGCTTCAGGTAAAGCCCAGCCTCCCAGGCCAGTGATGGGCAACTCTGCATCCCAGGAAAGCCTGGCTCTGGATGCATGGATGGTGCAGGTGTGGGTTGGAAAGGGAGCCTGCTCACAGGGGACTGGCTAGAAGAAATCAGCCATGCAAGCATCTCCCTTTCCTCTGCAGCCTGCATCACTTTCCTGTCAACAGAACACCTGCCTCACCCCAAGCCAGATGCCTGTGCTCCAATTCCGAGTCCTCAGGCATGAGAACTTTGAGACCATGAACCTTGGCCTTGGGAAGGAAATGCATTTTTTTATTCTGGACCTTTATTAGATTTTTTTTCCTAGATGATATCCCAGTTATCTAGCTAAAGAAAGTTGAAGAGGGTGTAACAAGAGAATTTGGAAAATATTTGAGCTGAGTATTAGATATCCAGGGAAAACTAACTAACTACACACACACACACACACACACACACACACACACACACACACACACACACACACACACACACACATGAGGAGAGAGAGATCTCAAGTAGCTACATAGACATAGCTACAAAAATGACCTTGAATGCCTGTTCATCCTGTCAAGCCCCAGGATTGTATGAGTTGTCCCCCATTCCCAGTACCCAGGAACGGGAACTGATCCCAGTGCTTCCTGTGTAGGAGGTGTACACTCTACTAACTACAGCACATCTTCAACCCTCAAAGAGCCCTCAGCTTGGGAGGCCACATTCGCTTCACGTAACACTTCATTACAAAAGGAGTGTGTATGTGTGTGTGTGTGTGTGTGTGTGTGTGTGTGTGTGTGTGTCTGTCTGTCTGTCTGTCTGTCTGTCTGTCTGTCTGTATTTAAGATAGGTCTCCTATAGCCCAGGTCTTGAACCCCTAAACACAGGAGTCACATGTGTGCAGCTGATTTATGCACTGTTAAGGAAACAGCCTAGGGCCTTGTACACACCTGGAAAGCACTGCCCTAAATGGACTCATCCCATCTGAAGCTGTATTAATAAGCTATTAAAACTACTCCCTGTCAGCAGACTCCATCCCTCCTTAAGCCTCTTTTCTTCTCTCTCTCCATGCAGCCAGAACAGAAAGGGGAGCCTGGCTTCCTTCACAGAAGTCGGCCTGAGAAAACAGGAGTCATTTAGGAGAACAAGTCCAGATCAAGAGGGGGTGTGATCCTAAGGCACCTCACCAGTCTGTGACTGAGACTGGGGAATGAGGTGGTGTTTCCTTGTTATTCCCAAACCACTATGACATAAGTTACTGTTACTCTATTTCCTGGAACCCAGGCTGAGACTTGCAGTTTCCAGGAATGTGCAGTCATTCCTGCCCTAGAGAGAGTCCCCCGATTTCTCCACTGGAAACTCCTCACTACTCAGACATGCTGCTATCCTTCCTAACCACACCCGAATGTCAGGGTCTTCTGTGAACACAGCTGTCCTCACAGGGCATGCTGCCAGGATCTGCATGCCTGCTGGGAAGGGAAATACTGTCTCAGGTTCTGTTAGTCTATGTTAGAAACATAGGCCAGACTTCCCAGTCCCTAGAGATTATTTAATAGTTTGCTTTAAGACTTTACTGATAGTAAGAGCTAAAAGAAGTATACAAGAAAGAAACTGTATAACTCTTGCTGGAATTTGGTGTCCAAGCGACTAAAGGTCAAATGGGACCTCAGAGGCCCCTTACTGGGTAGCATCTGGTTCCTGTCTTCCCCTCATGCACCAGTCCCCACACGGCAGCATAGGACCTGACTCTTCAGTGGCCTTAGAAGAAAGTACTTCCCTCACCTACCCAGAGCTGTCTTGTTTTTAATCTAGGAATATCATTTTCTTAAGGAGCTCAGCTTTGGGGGAAGCATTCTCTCGGGATTGTATTTACCCAGGCATTTGACATGAAGCCAAGACTATGCTAGAAACTGCAGAAGTATATACATTGAGAACGTATTCCTCACTTCAGTCCAAGACACCACCAATGCAGTTCAGTGGGTCTTTTTGTGCTACAGGGGTGACCTTAACTAGCTTTCTAGTCAGGTAGAAGATTAAACCTGCATTATCATTGCTAAAATCGTGTTCCTCCATTTTCTGAAAGTGTTTGAGCAACACACATATGATAAAACACAAATACCTATTTCTCTCTACCCCCTCTCTCATAGATGCACAGACACCCACACACACATATTCACATGCTCAGAACACACATGCACATGTATCCTTCTAAAACAAATTTTCATTTCATAAAAGATAGCCTGATCCCAAGCTTATGGGAAAATACTTAATTTGCAGAAACAAACTTCTGCCAATTATTCAACAAAATATTTGCAACCTGATGCATCATCTGCTTTTGGGTTGTTCAGAAAGATTTAAGGTTTTTCACTCTTTTTTTTTCAAATTATAATGATGCTGCTTCCTGAAGTATGAAGGGCTAACATTATGTAACCATCCTGACCAATCAAAGGTCAAGTTTCTTCCGAAGTAATTGGCTCTCAAAAGTTTACATGGTAAGTTCTGAGATTCCTGTTCCTCATCCTCTTGAGATAAATACCTCATCAACTCTGCCTTGAAAACTTCATTCTTACACACTGGGCAATGTAACACATTGATACTGCGAGTCTTGAGTAAAGTTCTCTATTTGAAATTGGTTTTCTATGCCATCTCTTGATGAGAATCACAGTGTCCAGACAATCAAGGAAGGAATCTAAATGGACAAGGAAAGACTTCAGCCCTGAAAGGCAAAGGGAATCCCCTTAGCCCTCATGTACTTCTGTCTAACCCAGATGTACTGACCAGAATATTTTCCTGGGACCAACTTTTTGTTCACAATATAGAAATAGCATCTGGTGCCATATTTGTTGAATATCTCTCCTGGAAGTATTAAGAGCTGACATGCCAATGGTTTGGATATTGGGGGTCCTAACCAAATGTCTTTCTTCCCTCTGAGTTTTAATTAGTGGATGGGCAGCACAGGCATAAACATGGAGGATGTGCTCATTGAACAGCTAGCCCATCATGGAGGTGAAAACAGCATCTCACTTAAATCACTAACGTGCACCTTAGAAGTCACAACTCATATGATCACTTTGAATCCAGTAGCAAATTAAACACCTGTTCAGCCAACGCCTTAGCCATGCAGTCCTTGGGCATCTAAGGAAGCCTATATCCACTCCTGTGTATCGGATGTACAGATAAAGCCATTCATACTAAGTCAATACAGCATTTCTGATAATTACTGGAATAAAACAAAACTGGGGGCAGGGAAAAGGGAGTGGATTATTAATGAGGTCTTGGGGGGGTGTCTTTGGATCTAAGATCTTTCTTTTCTAAGAAATAGTGGGTGGCAAATAGGATCACTTTCTCACACCCTCCCCCAACTCTTTCCGTATGACTTAAAAGTTTAAAATTGCAATAGAAAAGGATCATGCAAAAATTCCATGAGGGGCAGCAAAGCACCCTGGTGAACCCTCCCACAAACACTCATACAAGTTACCAGCATGTATGGAAACTTTATATGCTTTGGAATTCTGGTGTGTAGAGTCTCTGAGGGTGTGCACCTCAGTGTGGATCCTGCCTCTCTATATCTCTACATTAATCCCTTCCCTCCGTAAAGCACTGACCCCTGCCCAGATCCTCAGTCATTCTAGTATAAAACTAAGAGACTGGGGAAATTTGGTCCACATGACATCGGAGATACCACAGACATGAAGAGAAAATTTTAGCTACAGGGCCAGTCAGAAGTACTGTATTCCTTCCCTCTTCCACTCAGTAGGGAAAGTCAGCAAATTTGTCACCAGCTTCCATCCCAAAGGGGAATCATTTCTGCCTCAGCTTAAGCAGGGAGCCAGGCTCTGGCCCACATGGATGAACCAGAAAAGTGTTTTGTTTCTTCTTTAAAGTTGCACTTTAAAATATCAGTTTCCTGGCCATCATTTTTGCCTGTGTCCCTAACTTAATAAACAGCAGACACATGCCTGTCAACCATCAAACCCTTTTATAAATCCCTCTATTGTGATACTTACCATAAAAACACTGCCACATTTTTAGTTTATCATTGTTCTTTTAATCTTTTATTTGGAATATTTGAAGATATAATTTCTTTAGTTTGCTAGGATTTCCACACCTTGGTGCCACAACTAATGAGCTAAGCAGCCAAAACTAATTATTCCCATGGTCCTGTAATGTAGACGTCCAAGTCAATATGAGCAGATTGGGTTTTTCTGAGATTCTTCCCTGGTTAGATGCTTACTTGCCCCTTGTCCTTGCTGGATATCCCCTCTGTCCTTGTCTGTTTAGTTATTATCTTCTGGGACATCAGTCATGCTGATTCAGACTCGCCACAAAGAGCTTATTTTAACCCGATTATCTCTTTTTAAATTATCTCTGTGGGACTGGGAGGATGAGATGGTGCTCACTGTATTTGTATGAGGACTTCAGCTAAGATCCCCGGAATCCACAGAAATCTGGATGAAGTAAAATGTCCCCATAAACTCAATGTTTCTACCATAATATGGAAGGTGAATATGGGAGGATCCTTGGAGCTTACAAGCCAGCTAACCTGCTGTGCATAGTGTCTAACAAAAGATCTGTAGTTGTCCCATTAACAACTCCCAAATACCCAGCAGCCACTTCTCAAATATTGACTTAGAGGTTTAATAGTATGGTAAATGTTAGGCAGTAGCTCAAACATATTATTAACTAGTTCTGATGTGGGAATGCCTTTCTGTATGCTGTGAATATCAATCTTTAAATAAAGAAGCTGTTTTGGGTCATGACAGACACCATAGAAGAAGAAGGAGGAGAAATCAGAGCATAGGTAGGAGAAGCAAGGCAGAGTCACAGGCAGATCGAGCTGAAGCCCAAAGGAGCAACATGTAAGGAACACAGGTGAGCCACGGGCCACGTGACAGACAGATTAATAAAAATGGGTTGATTTAAGATGTAAGAGCTAGCTAGCAATGTGCCTGAGCCATAGGCCAAACAGCATAAAGTTAATATAAGCGTCTGAGTCATTTCTGGGGGCCTGAACAGCAGCGGACAGGTAAGGGGTCTTGGGTGGCAGGTCTGTGGGTCTCGGACCTCTGGCCGCCCAGGACCCAAGAAACCCCACTGCAACATAGATCTTACAGTTAAATTAACCCATGATTCATATCTATGTTTAGTCATATAGTTTGGTACCTTTGCTCAGTACAGCATCCTCATCCTGCTTTCTCTGCATCTGGCTAGCAAACGCTTCTCTGCCTTTCCTCTTCCCAGAATTATCCTGTTCTGGTCTTCACACACACACACACCACATACACACTTCCTGCCTGGCTACTGGTTAATTAGCATTTTATTAAACCAATACAAGTGACAAATCTTTATAATGTACAAATGCATTATCCCACAGCAAAGGTCCTTTCTCAAACAAAGTGAAGTGTGAGGACCAACATCTGAGGCTCTCCTCTGACCTCCATGTGCATGTTTTGGTGGCATGTCCACCCCACAATCAAATAAAGGAATGTGAACATATATACCACAAACAGAGACAGAGAACGAGAGGGAGAGAGACAGAGAGACAGAGAGATGGAGACAAAGACAGAGACAGAGAACAAAAAAAGCCTCATTCTGAAACATGGTGGTATAAGATAATCAATATACAAACTTAGGCACAGGCTCACATTTCAGTCCATATCAGTGCCTGAAGCATTGGATTAGTGTGGACATAGGGCATTGTGAAGAAAACATTATAACAACCTCCCTACCTGTAGTTCAGGCTTCACCACAAAACTTTTCATGGAGGGGATACAGCAGCTGGGCTTAAATGCTTACAAATACTACGTGTGCCTAAAGAGCATATCCTTGCTATATCAGGTTGTTACTAACACAGCACAGGAGGCCCACTGTTAATCAGCTTCTGCATTTCTGTCTAGCCAATTTTTAATTATACTGTCTCAAAAATGGTCCAGAATCTGATCTCAGAATCTCTGAATCGAAGCTGAGACTTCTATTTCTAAAGCAATCTGTACATTTATTTTTTAAGAGTAAGTATTTCTGGCATAAATTAGTCTTGTCTGAGGTACTCTGTTGCTAGGAATAGCACCTACATTACTTAAGTGTTGTTTCATTTATTCTAGATAAGAGTATGTCCATGTTGCACGGCAGATGATAGATGGCTAAGAGTCCAGTGGTCTGTGTGAGTGCCCTTCCTCCTCTTTTCCACAGGTACTCAGAGAACTGCATCCCTCCTCCACAAAGGCCCAGACAAATACTCAAAACAATATATATATATATTGGCCTCAGTACAAAGCAAAACAGTTTCTATCCCAAAAAAATGATAAAAGTGGGGCCTTGGGAGACTAGCAGAAGCAGAATGTTGGCTCAGAGGAAAGGCAAATGAGAAGAGGTCTCCCAAAGCAAGAGTGAAGAGCTCTTCCCGCAGTCAGAGCAGGGGATGCAGTGGGAGATGAGGGGTTCTCCAAGAAGTCTCATCGGCCACACACTGTCTGTGGACAAGCCAGTGTTGAGTGATCCAGGATGCATGCATCCTCCTGGAGAGATAGTGAAAGATTCAATACCTGTCTAAGGATAAAAAGAAGAAAATAAATTTCCCACCAAAATAATAAACCCAACCTGGTCTTTCAGAATGGGCAGAACATCACTGGAGTTTTATTGCAGTTAAAGTTGGAGCTACTTGAAAACATTCCAGAAATATCTGTCTTTGATATAAAATGCAAGATATGTCAGGCCTTGGTTTTTATTTTATTCTGTCATGTGAAATAAAAGTTTATCCTATAAGTATTTCCTAAATGCTAGAAGATGAAAGATTCCTGAGACAAAAGCCTTCAGGCATAGAAAGCAGTATTATTCTATTAATTCTTCTTAAGCCCTGAGTCTCATGATAATAGCATCAAGGGCAATTGGTCATGTTCCAGAATGGAAGATCATTATAGAATGATAAGTGGCATTCCTCCACACACACTCAAGCTCATACACTGAAACTCTAACCTTCATTACCTCAGACTGAGGCTGCATTCATAGAGATCTTTAGAGGAGTGACTAAGTGAGATTGTTAGGGTGAGCCCAGATCCAGTGTGAGTGATGTCTTTATAAAAGAACATCTGACCCCAGCTAGATCTAGAGAGATCACTTAAAAACAGAGAAGACAGCCATCCATCATCTCCAAACGGCCTTAGAGCCTACTAACTAATGTCTGGCTCCTAGACTTGCATCCTCGGGGACTTCCCTGTTCTTCACTCTTCCCTGTATTTTACTATTCCTACCAGCCCAAACACTAGCACTAAACTTGGGAAACCCACCACATTCAGAGTAGCCTGTTTGTTTTGTGCCAGAGAGGCATTACCTCATCTCTGAAGGTTGCTCTCAGCAAATACAACTTTGAAAAATCACCCAGCTAGAATGTGGTCAGATCCTTACATTTTTGCACACACAGTAACACAAGAATGAGGGCAGAAATCCTCCAGAGGGCTGGGTCCCCTTCCAAGGTGCCTAGCATGTACCCCAGTGGTTCTCAACCTATGGGTTGCAACCCTGAGGGTCAAATGACCCTTTCACAGGGGTTACCTACGACCATCAGAAAACACAGGTATTTACATTATGATTCATAACAGTAGCAAAACAGCAGTTATGAAGGAGGAATGAAAATAATTTTATGGGTGGGGTGTTCTCCATAGCAAGAGAAACCGTATTAAGGGTTCGCAGCATTAAGAAGATTGAGACCAACGGATGGATGCAATCATAGCCCGTCTTAGAAATATCACCGCATTGTTAATATAGAAATTTTGTAACACAAATGTTCTTATAAAGCTTTGGAATCCACTGTAAAATTTCGATCTCTCTGTTATCAAAAGCTGGAATAGTCATGCTTTCATTGGTATACGTGGAGAGGCTTCGTTCTAGCATCATGGTGCCTTCTAATCACCAGCAGCAATACCATAATTCTGAAGTAACCACACATGACGATAGCTTTCTATTTTCAGTGATGTACTGCTAATAATAGTCCTATGAGAGAAAATGCATGGGTCTAGTTAATGTGCTAAGTGTGAAAAGTAGAGTAGGTGAAAAATAATGTGACAAGTGCAGTTTCTCTGAATGTGTCATTTGGGTGGACAAAGTTGTGTTTCCCAGGGTTCCCTTCCTTGCATGCAGTGCTGGCTTAATGGACATGCAAACAGGACATGGGAATCTCCTCAGAAAGATGCCCAGACATGGGACTTAACACTCAGGGTCAAATTTTATATTAAATTCATCATCAACTCTGTATTTTATAAGTGAGGTCCAGTGAGAAATAGGAGCATGTTGCAGAAGTTTGTGCTAGGTCTCATATATCTGACCACTCTACCTCAGCAGACAGAGGTCCCAGACACCCACTCCCCTTCCATTCATATTGTCTATTACTACTCTCTCCCTTGCAGGTTCCTGGAAAACACGGAAGGCAAGTTTTAAACAAGTAGGTATACACTGTGTTTTGAGGGTCAAAGATGACTCAGGTCCTGTGAGCATCTGTATTCACTGCCCAAGTATCCATGAGTTAAGAATATGCTATTCAATTAAAAATAATAAATAGTACCCAAAAGTCAGAGTCAGCTCATAGGAATAGGAAAAGTTTTCTCACTCTGTAAACACAAGCTTCCACATGTCCTAGCCATAGTGTTCCCAGGAAAGAAGGAGATGCCCTATCCAATTCGTATCCCAGGTGTCCCCTGAGAGACATAATTGCATGAGATTAACAGTATAGAATAAAGAAGCAATCATGTTTTTCCTTTCAAAAGGAGAAATGGATGCTTTTGATGCCCATGCACAACTTACTTGTGGGCCTGCAGATGTTTTACTATGCCCTGGACCTCCCATCACATTCATGCTCTTGAATTTGGAGCCAGTTATGTTTGTATCTATGAGAAGCATCATCATCATCATCATCATCATCATCATCATCTTACACAGATAGAAGCACACACACACACATGTGCACGCACACGATGGTAGCAGAAAGTGTTTCAGCAGCATTTACTTGTGGCTTCTAGTTTGTTCTTGGTCACTCTTTGTAGGGGGATTATATTGTTCCAATTGTAAATAATTGTCCCCGCCTATGAGTTTAATAAAAAGCACTGATTGGCCAAAGGCAGACAGGAAGTGTGGGCGAGGCTACAAGACTAAGAGACTCTAGGATCAGGCAGAACAGAGCAAAATGCCAGAGAGAAGCCGGAAGAAGCAAAGGACAACTATGCTGCTCTGAGAAAAGGTACCAAGCCACATGGCTGAACAGGATAAGAATCATGGGTTAGATTAAGGGTAAAGAGTTAGCAAGCTATATGCCTGGGCCTTAGGCCAATCAGCCTAAAACTATTGTAAGCATCTGTGTGTCTCTGTGGGTCTGTGAGTCTGTGGGCCTAAACCATGAGGCTAGGCCCGAAAGTCCGGGACAGAACCCACCTACTACAACTCTTGTTTCATCGTCCCCTCCGGGCTGTCTATTTTCTGGATTTTAATCTCCAGTATGAAATACAAAGGGTGCTTCATAATCTGTCATTGAATAGAGTTCAATTCCTGTGGTCAATGAATTTCACTCTATCTATCCACTTAATGGTATCTTAACTAATAAGTACGGTCAGGTCTCTTTCTTTACTTTGTGTGTCTGCGTGTGCACATACATGTATAGGCCAGAAGTCAGTCTGTAGAAGTGAGTTCTCTCATCTGCCATTATGACCTTCAGGAACCAGATAGGAGTGGTCAAACTCGGTGGCATGTTTCTGGGCCCACTGAGCCATCCTGTCAGTCCTATAATCAATATTTTAAAAAGTATCAAAATGCTTGTATAATAACAGGATTATGGGTATAAGAAGGCAAGAAAATTCACAATATAGTGAAATAGTATTTGCATAATCCTTTGCACTTGTCCTCCATTGCCTGGGTTGGTCATCATCCTAAGTGATCATTCATCCTTAATAAAGTACATTAAGACAGCTGTTACACGGTCCACTCTACAGATAGAGAGATATGGAGAAGGATCAATGTCTTGTCCCCTTGTCATATGTTCCAAAATTGGAAGAGTCAAAAGTGTTTTTCTTTGTTTCCCAGTGACTCAAGTACCCTCTCCCAAATACTAAATGGGAAGGCAGACTAAGAATCCCAATTCTTAGTCAGGGAAATGGAACACATTTGGGCCAGGAAGTAGATCTCAGATCCTCAGTTGAGTAACTATATTTTTGCTCCTGATCACTGAATCTGCATACCATGAATCATCCAGCTCAGGCTACTCTCCCATGCTCACACTACAGCCCCTGATCACAAAGCACTAATGTCTCTTCCCTCTCGGTCACAGTCAGACTTCCAGTCTCAGGAGAGTAAAAGGACAGCAGGAAGCACCAGTGTCTCTATAAGTCCAGTTTCTCAGGATAGCTTTTTGAACGTGTAGCAAAAAGTTTGTAGGTAACAGACCTGTAAACAGTTTTTAATAATCATAATTCATGCATATGATACTTTAAAGAGAGATTTGAACAAAGTCTATCAGCTATAAAAAGAAATAAAAGAAGAATCAGCAAAACATAAAAATAAAGCAAAGCATAAAAATTCTGCAGTGGATTATAAAAGTGAAACTTTTGTGCTTCTACTAACCACAGAAATGAGAAGACACCCCTTTAGAACCTGAAGCAATGGCCATATAAAGTCATAGTTAGCACTGTGCAAAAGTGAGAAAAAGAAAAAAGGAAACTTGCATCATGCATCAGCGATGGTCAAAATCAGCCCAAATATGGCATTAGGTCACTATGATCTTTCTCTATAGTAAAAAACAACAGTTAAAATTATAAGGGAAATAGCCAAAATTACACCCAATGATTCTTCAGGGCAGGTCTTGGAAACTCATGTTACCATTGTGTCCCTTAAAGTCACCAGACACTGTATTCTGTGGAGAAGCTGCTTCCCTTTATCCACAATATGTTCCCAAATTTCCTGGGGACAATATTCTTCTAGGCTACAGCTGGAATAAGCCCTGACATCATCTGCTCTGCTCTTCTTAATCATTCTAATTCAGACCCATATGCCAGTGGGTCATTCATACTCTCCATAACATAAGGCTATCTTTCGTCTCCAAGCTTCTTCTGTCAAGTAGAAGAAGCAGCAGCAGGCTAGGGAAGGACTGCCATTCAATCATCAGAACAAACATTTCATTCATTAGAACAAGCATTCTTGGAGCATTCATTTGATAAGCATTGTGTTTAGTTTGCTTGGGCATTGGGAAGGAGAGACCCATGCTGTTCAGAGATGCACCAGTGAGGCTTATACACAGGAAGACAGTTCACTTGTGTTCTTTTTAATAAAGTTGAAGGCCATCTCCAGCATTGTCTTGACTCTCGGTTCCTCTTAGCCAACTTATCTGCACACATCAGACAAAACAATGAAATCATCTCCTAAGTTATGGAACTTTGAGCTGTGAATTAAAAGTAAGCATGGCTCCCAGAAATAGGATATTCCTTAAAGAGCCTCTCAACTACCATAGATTCCCCCTAAGAAGCTCTACAACTGTGACTCCAGAAGCTTCCAGGGGTCTCTGAATAACTGAAGCCAATAGGTTTATACTGACCTTTGAAAAGATGATCTTCCCAGAATTCCACTCTAATCAAAGGGAGGGACTTCAGGAAACAGAGACAGAGGGGTTCAAAGCCAATCTTCAGTTTCCTCTTTTCACAATGATGGAGTCAAAATGGGGAGCATGGGACAGGCCTGTATCTCTGAACAAAGAGTAAAACTCTCTGTGAAAGGCAAGCCACAGCATCCTAAAAGGGAATCATCTACCACTGCTCTCAGAGTTGGTATGCTAGTCTCAAAAATTTTCCCTAGCCTTGGAATCAAATCAACACAAAAACACAAACACTCTCTCTCTCTCTCTCTCTCTCTCTCTCTCTCTCTCTCTCTCTCTCTCTCTCTCTCTCTCTCTCTCTCTCCCTCCCTCCCTCCCTCCCTCCCTCCCTCCCTCCCTCCCTCCCTTCCTCCCTCCCTCCCTCTCTCCCACCCTCCCTACTCCCCCTCTCTTGAGTTGTCAAATTTTTAGAAAACCTGCATGATTTCAGTAATCCAAGCATTTAGTCTAAAAAACACCATGTTCCAACATTTCTAAGTAAAAATCTTACTTGTTTCTCAAAAACCTTTGTAAATACAGCCATTGTTATGATGTTCCATGTGGGGATATTTTCAAATATAATAAAAACAGTCTGAGATATCAGAGGGATCTACCCACAGTCAGTCTAGGAGGATCAGACAGTGGTAACTCACACCATTAATCCCAGCACAGGGAATATCCTGGAGTGGTGACTTAGGCCCTTAATCCAATCTGAGTTTGAGGTCATCTTAGTTTACAGAAGGAGTTCCAGGCTCCCAGGCAGGCAGTGGTGGGGCCACACCTTCCCTGAGTGAAGAAAGTATTTAAGGCAGATATAAAAAGACAGGGCAGGCAGAAGAAGCCAGGAGGAGTGAGGCTGAGGAAGCTGGAAGACAGCTGGGTGAGATCTGACTGTGGTGTTTGTTTTCTGTTATCTCTGCCTTTCCCAGAGATTTAGCCCTGTGTTTCCTTTATTCATGCTACAGTTCCATTTTAGAGGGGAAACTGAAGCAGGGATATGTTTGATAATTTTTTCCCAAGAATAAAAGTTTATAATTAGTTATCTAAAATGATTATTTTCTAACCATAATGGTTAAAACATATACCAGATACATTTTATATGACTTTCTATTTTGTAAAAATATCAGGTAGAATTTAGGTCACGCATGTTAACCAAAAAATTTAGAATTATGAAACGGTCAACAAATTATAATTATCTGATTTTTAAATATATTAAGTTCAGTATTTTTTTTTCTGGAAGGAAGTGATTTATTTTAGTGATCTAAGCCTTTAAATAACATCTGAGCAACCATTACCTCATCATTACCCTAATGTAGGGGAGCTTGGTGATAGGATCCCCTCCACTCTATTGTATGTATTTGCTAACACTTCCACAGTCAGGAATGACAGACTAGGTTTTTAAGCAGAAATATATGTCTCACAGCCCTGGAGGATGGAAATTCAAGATCACAGGACAGGATTGGTTTCTTCTGAAAGCCTCTCTCCTCGTCTTGTAGACACTGAACCTCCTCTGAGCTTAACTAATCCTGTCACCCTTCTGTCCTCGGATATATCTGTATCTAGAGATCCTCTTATAAGGACACTAACCATGAGACTCTAATGACTTAATCTTAGACAACTGTCACTTTTAAAATCTTGTCTGAAAGTACAGACATACATTGTGATACGGCAGAGTAAGATTTCAACTCAGGACTTTGGGGTCAACAAAACAGGGACAATGCCTCTTAATTAAATAAAACTTACTCATCAACATCAGGACTCTGATACAACAAAAATATGTTTGTGATCAAACAATGTGGGTAGGTTGGAAACATGCCACTCAATATGACCTGTTCCCCAGGGGACCCAAAACAAAGGTTCTCGGAACCACCTCTGAACTTCACTGAAATCAGATGAGGAAACTCATTGCAACTGCAGCCAATATTTATTTACTCAAGAAGCCAAAGCTCTTGCTTCCTTTCCCTAATTATGGTCGGGGCTCATTATTTGATATTGGTGAGTTAAGTGAGCATCCTACAGGAGCACAAATACACAGATTTGGTGTTTAAATTAATGAGTCCAGTTCTACTTCTTAACCTTTAAAGGATATCACTAGATTATGTGGCAGCAGCAGACTCCAGTAACGGCTCCTGCACAGTGGACACATTTCCTTCTAGAAAAAACTACAAAGGCAGAACCAGAATTAACCCTGCAGGTCAAAGGTCAGTGTTGTGCTTGTTAGATTGGGCAAGCATTTGAAATTCATGTTACTCTTTCTTTTAAAATAATTTTTATTCACATGACATGTGTTTTATAACTAAGAAAAGTCATAAATAGTTAGCACATATTTCTAAAAGCTCCTTTTAGAGAAAAAAATAGTTCTTAGTTTTTGCTTTTTTTAATTTATTCAGTAATTTTTATGCTCACCTAATTAAATAAATATGACCCTAAGCAGGGTAAAATGAAAATTTGGAGAGTGAACCACAAAGTCTCATTTTGATTTCAGAGGAGTGCCTATAAAGAGAATAATTTGGAGACTGTATGCACTGCAAACTTCCTTGCGCAAATATTTCTCCTCTTGGCAACTGCAAAGAGTCTGTGGAAAGAGGATAGCATCTACACTATTATGAGTGTGAGATGGGCACAATGTTCCCTCCTGGAACATTGATGTCCCCCAGGCCCCTAAAGAAAACTAAGAAAGTGCTTTGGAAAGGCAGCTCAAAAAATACACTAATGATTAGGAAGCACATTAAAATATACTGCACTATCAGAATCAAAGAAAAAGCCATGCCATGAGGCTTAGCATTGCACCCACGAGAATAGCTAAAGTTTAAGGGGGGGGGCAATACTTCCACAGAAAACTTGTAAATTATCACATTAAGTAGAGTGAAGGTCAAAAAGTTCTCTAATCCTAGCACTCATGAGGTTGAGCCAGGAGGATTACAAGTTCAAGGACAGCCTGGGAAAAATGAGAGCAAGCAAAACAGAGAGAGAGAGAGAGAGAGAGAGAGAGAGAGAGAGAGAGAGAGAGAGAGTTTTGATTAACGTTTTTTGTCAACTTGACACAAGCTAGTCTCTTAGGAAGATGAGAATTGAGAAATTGCTTCTTTCTATTTTGCTTGTAGTCAAGTCTGTCGTGCATTTTCTTGATTAGGTAAGTGGTACCATCCTGGACAGGTAGTCTTATATGGCATAGAAAGCAAATTGAGTAAGCCTATAGGAGCGGTCCAGTAAACAGCATTTCTTCAGGGCCTCTGCTTTGGTTCCTGCTCCAGATTTTTGCCCTGACTTCCATCACTGATGGAGTGTGGCCTGAAAGCTGTAAGGTTAAATAAATCC
Organism: Phyllotis vaccarum; assembly: GCA_033318265.1. Lineage (NCBI taxonomy): Eukaryota > Metazoa > Chordata > Mammalia > Rodentia > Cricetidae > Phyllotis > Phyllotis vaccarum. Next base: position 54,400,393 of record JARWLC010000014.1, read on the forward strand.
TCTCTTTTCCAGTTGTTTTCAGTCATGGTTTTTTATTATGGCAATAGAAACCCCAACTAAGTCGTATATACCCACAGACAAACATGGATGAAAGTATACATACACGTATACATATTGTAACCAGCTCAGATTACTTCTACCAATAGATAAATTATTTTGAAATAATAAAATAGCCATTGTCTGATTTCAAACTGCTGGGTTTGCAATAACTATCACCTACAATGTACCAGGAGGCTCCATACAAAGTGATTTTTATGTATTAACCCATTAGTCATCACAGAACAACATCTGGCAAGTGCTATCATAATTTCTATTTTACAGGAAGGGAATCTGAGCCACCATCAGAATGAGTAAACTGCCCATCACACACCTTACAGCTTCTGCTTCCAACCACTCTTCCTCAGTCTCCCCTATTGGCCACTGTAGGCTTTGAGGACTAAAAAATAAACAAAATTAAAAATCCAATTGAATTTAGTTGCAACCTTTATTTTTTCTGATGCTTCTCCTGAAAGAAAGATAAATTTAAAAACTCTGCAATTTGTTGAAAGAAGGCATTTACATTTCTGCCTTTTCTTTAGCAGATCAAGGAAGACATTCTCATTTGCCTTACACAAATTAAGGTCTGAACAAGAAACATGGGTCAAACAAACAAACTTTCTTCAGATGCTAACAGGAGGCTCTGTTCAGAAGCAGGGCTAGCTAGGACTATGCATTGTAAAAGAATAGCTAGAAGCTGGCAGCTCAGCAGAACACTCTTCCAGCAACCGTCGGGCCATTAAAAAACACATTCAAATTGATCGTGTCACGGTCACGGGCCCAGTGTTAACAGCTTCTCAACACTGAAGGTGAAAGAACATTTGTTCACCAAAGGTCACTTTCCTCATGCAAGGGGGAAGGTTTCTGAGCACATGTTGGAAACTTGGCCTCAGCCTGTGCTGTTATGTTACCCTTGGGCCCAGTTTGCCTACAAAACAAGGCTGGTGGTGGTAAGCAATTAGCCTGGCAGCTAATCAATGTCATTGTGCTGAAACCTTTCAGAAAAACATCCCAATTCAAAGGACGGATGCTTCTACACCAGGCCACTTCTCACAGAAAAGGGCAAGCATTAAGGAAGCCCCTTAGGAATACACTTTCCCTTAGTCAGTCAATGTCTATCGAGAGTTATATGCCTGTTACATACCTGTGCAGGAGCCCTCATTAAAGTAAACTAGTTTCCACCATTCAAATGGTTTAAGACCTAATTGAGAAACTCTATTTACAACACGAATGAAAGGGATGTACAAATTTGAGCTGACAAAGCATCTTTGCTTCTCTTTCTTTCCTTTGGATTATACACAACCCAAGTTATGATCTGCATTCCAACCTTCAACTCTCAGAAAATAGCTGAACACACACAGATTAGGTGTTCCCAAATGGTAGTGTTTCTATAAAATAATTTCTCTCTTTCACCCTGCCTCCACAGACAACCAAAAAACCCACAGCTAAGGAGAGAGAGGACAGGAACTCAGGTCTCACTCAGCAAGAGTTTGGGGAATTACGTTAGAATCTTGCTGCATGTAGCATCAGCCTGTTGTTTTATTGAGTGAACGTCAGTGGTACTGGCATCTAATAAGTAGAGGCTAATGACGCTACTGAATGAAGTATAATGTTGACATAGCTTCCTGCTTCTTGATCACAGTTCCTCTCCCCAGAGAGTTCTCTGGGGCTGCCTCTGTGCTTCAGTTTGAATCTTACTTAACTCAAAACACACTGATTTATGGAAAGATCAGATGACCTGAGGAAAAGATTGTGATGAAGTTTGCCCTGAGAGTCAATGAGTAAGTTCAAAAAGCTGGATACTCTCCTGTCACCTAAGGTACCTACTAAGCCAGTGGGAAAGAAAGAATGCAGAAATTTAAAAAAAAAATGTTTTAAAAAGGAAAATAATGGCAGAGGCACACAACAAAATAGTCTTCAACATACAAAAATCAGGATCTTCTCTATCCCTCAACAGCTAACTTACTGAAAAAGAAATCAGAAAAACTGTTTCCTTTACAAATAACAACAAAGCATAGAAACAACATAACCAAAGATGTAAAGATGCCTACACTGAAAAGTCACAAAGCACTAAAGGGAAAAGTTAAGATACCAGAAAACGGAAATGTGCCCCAGGCTCACAGAGTGGCCGAACTGATATTGGGACATGTGACAATGGCCATATTGCTGAAAATGATCTGCAAGTGCAATGCAATTCCCATCCCAAAATTATGATGATATTCTTCACAGAAATAGGGGAAAGGCAATTGTAAATTTCACAGGGAAGCATGAGAGTCTCTGAAGAACTAAGCAACCCTGAGCAGAAAGAATGATGCAGGAATTATAACACCCCAGTCCACTCATCATAATGAAAAAACAGCCTAGTGCTGTCATGGAAACAGATGTGTAGGCTAAAGCAGAAGACACAGAAATAAAGCCATGTAATTGCTGATGCTGACTTTAACAAAAAAAAAATATATATATATACACATAGAAGAATAATTGACAGCCTCCTTAACAGGTGATATGGGAAACCTGGATATTCACGTGGACAAAGTTGATTCTACCTACCAGCATATACAAAAAATAGACTAAAAATGAACTGAGAACTTTAATATAAGACTTGAAACTTAAATCGCTGAAAAAAAATAGGAAACATTTTTAAAGTTTCTTATTTTTGAGAATTCCATGCATGTACATGATGAAATATAATAATACCTACCCCATTTCCCCATCCAGCTCTTCATGACCCCCATAACATAGCCTCCTTTCAGTGCTTCTCATATGTGCACAGGTACTGGACCATCTAATGGAATATGGGAAAACTGCCAGTGACCACATCCCTAAAATAAAAATAAAAAAAAATCCACTGCCAATAGCTCCTGAGTATAGATTGTGGGATCATTTGATCTTAAAAGTCTTGTTTTAAAAACCACAGCTGTTGTGAGTTCATAATGGCTATATTTAGTCCTTACATCTTTCTGCTTTGTCTTTGATAATGTTCCCTGAGCCTTGGTGGTGATGAGGTTAATATAACTCTTCTATTTAGGGCTGAGCACTCAGTCTCTTATGTTCAACACTCTGAACAGTTGTGATTTTTTACTGACAGCTGCCCACTGCAGAGGAAACTTCTCTGACCACAGTTGAGAATGGCCTATGTCTACAGGTACACACAAATCCTAGTTGGTTCTGTTTGTCTGCTTTAATTTTTTTGTCAGCTTAATACAACTTAAAATTATCTGGGAAGAGGATCCTCAATTGAGAAAATGTTCCTATCAGATTACCTGTGGACAAGTCTGTAGAGTGTGTTGTGGATTGGCATCTGAGAGAAGGCCCAGCTTACTAGGATAGTGCCACTGCTAGGAAGATGTCCTGAGTGGTAGAAGATACTGGGCTGAGGAAGCCATGGTGAATGTCCTGAATCTGGCCAGCCATGAACAACAACTCCAGCCATCTTCATTTATACATCAAAAACAAGCATGTTTTTCCATACTAACAAACAAGTTTCTTCCATCCTCCAGTGTAACACGAATTCTAGTTGTTATTAAATGAAAACTCAGAGCCAGATGTTGGGGGAAAGCTGGAATATCAGAGAGAGGAAACAGACCACAGTTAACTCTCACCCAGCCAACTTCTCAGGGTAAAAGCTATTTTCCAGCTCCCTCAGCCTGGCTCCTCATCACTTCTACAGAATAAATCTTTCTTCCTACGCCTGTCTTAAATACCTTCTTTGCCCAGTTGTTTCACTTCCAGGTTCAACTCTGTATCATATTCCAGAGTTAAGATTAAAGGCATGGGCTACTACTGTTTGGTAGTTAGGCCATGAACTCACAAAAACACAGAAAGATCTCTGTCTCTGGAGTTATAGAATTAAAAGCATAAATCACCATTCCCCCCATCCCCCAGCCCCCGACCCCCAGGCTGTGATTAAAGGTGTGAGTTACTACTTGCTGACTCTCCTGGATTGACTGTGGATGGATCTGTTCTCTGATATTCTAGACTGGCTTTATTAAATATATAATATATTTATTAAATATATATCACCATACTACAACATTAACCTCCAGCAAAAACAATTATGCCAAGTATGTTTTTTCCCAACTTTTACATCAAAACATCTTTAAACCAAAAAAACACTTATTATTTTGCTATCTTGGCCAGATATTGAACCAGGTACATCCTGTCTTTACAGAACATAAAGGTGATTGACATAGGTGCACATCTTCAAGGACAGCAATCTCCTTCCAAACATCTTTACAAAAATAGGAGTTATCTGCCCCCAATCCTGTCAGCACTGAATTAGAATAGTTCCCAGGATCTGAGTGACAGCTGGCACCCCAGACAAGAAACCTGAGAAGCATCAGCTCTCAAAGAATTTTCAGGAAAAATATTCAAGAAGAAAATGGGGTTTCCAGGTAACCACATCTGTCCTATAAAAGACTGACAAAATGGCATTAAAGCCACCAAGAGAATCATCACTATTACCAGAGAGAAGAGCGCATGAGGTGGCATGGTCCCAACAGCATTCTGCACTGTCCCAAAGTCCAATGGTCCTAGCCAAGTGAGACTGTCCTGTGGGCTTAGACTTTTGCCTTATCTGCAGACCCATTGGACAAGCACTCATATACTTGTCTAAAACTAAGCCAAATAACTCACAAAACCCCATGGTTCCTACCTCAGTTACTGCCTGGTCCTCCCTTGAGTTTCACCCAGACTTTCTCAGATGATGAGTGTAGATGCGTAAGCCAGATAACCCCTTTCTCAGTTGCCTTTTTTCATGGATTCATCATAGCAAAAGAAAAGTAATTGAAACAACACATGAATATTGAGAAGTCAATTCAATGCAACATCATTTAACAAAATAAAAACAGATTCTATCTTAGGGCCTGTAGCCTAGGATAGAATTATAGCACCAGGCAACATGAAGTTCCCTCTGTGATCAGAAAGTGGCTGGTTTTCCCATAAGTCATGCCTCTATTGTACCACTTGGCACACCTTGTCAGGCAGCTCAGTATTGCAGCATGTAGTATGTAACACTGAATAAGACCAGTGATGTCTCCCCCTCCCCACAGCTCCCTATGTAGCACCTATAATAGCTGAGCAGCAGAGAGGAAGTTGCCTTATTGGAAATTGATTATGGAAAGGCCCTATTCCTGAAGACACCACAAACTTTGGCTGAAAAACAGGAAACATTTTAAAATATAGATATAGTCAACAACTTTCTAAATAATACTCCAGTAACTCAAGAAATAATAGCAAGAACTGATAAATAATAACACTAGTAGCATAGACACTAAGAGCAACAATCAATAAATGGGACCTCCTGAAACTGATAAGCAGAATAAGGCAAAGGACATGGTAAATAACACAAAATAACAGCCTACAGAATGAGAAAAGATATTTGCCAACCCCACATCTGACAGAGGGCTGATCTCCAAAATATATAAAGAACTCAAGAAAATAAACATCAAAATATCAAACAATTCAATTTAAAAATGGACTATACAGATAAAAAGAAAATTCTCAACAGAAGAATCTCAAATGACCAAAAGACACTAAACCACCTTAGTATTCAGAGAAATACAAATCAAAACAACAATTTGCAGGCATGTGGATGGAACTAGAAAACATCATCTAGAATTAGGTAACCCAGACTTAGAAAGACAAGCATGGTTTATACTCACTCATAGGTGGATACTAGATGTAAGCAAAGGATGACCAGTCTACAACCTACGGCTTCAGTGAAGCTAGCTAACAAGGAGAACTCTAAGAGGGATCTAGTTTCACCCTGGGGAGGGAAACTAGATTATCATCTCCTTAGTAAACTGGGGGTGAGGAGGCAATAGAGTAGAGGGAATGGGGGATGTGAACTTAAGAGAATGGTATGGTTGAGCTGGAACAAAGACAGAGTGGGATAACAATGAAAGAGATATCTTGATAGAGGGAAACATTATGGGGTTAGGGGAAAACCAGGTGCTTTGGAACCCACAAAGATGAACCCAGCTTAGACTACTAGCAACAGTAGTGAAGAGGGTGCCTGAGCTGGCCTACCCCAGTAATCAGATTAGTAAATACCTTGTCAGTGTATAGCCTTTATCCAGTACCTGATGGAAGCAAATACAGAGATGCACAGCCACACACCAGGCTGAGTTCTGGGAGCCCAGCTGAAGAGAGAGAAGGATTATTTGAACAAGAGGGGTCAAGATTATGACAGGGAAATCTATGGAAACAACTGAACCAAGCTAGGGAACTCACAAACTTTAGACCAATAACTGTGGAGCCTGCATGGGACCAACCAAGGCATACATGAGACAACTGTGTATTTTAGTGTGCTTAAGTCAGTGGGGTTAGGGTCTATCCCTGGAGCGTGAACTGCTGTTTTGGAGCCCATTATCTATGATGGGAAACCTTGCACACCCTTGATGCTGGGGGAAGAGGCTTAGACCTGCCTCAACTGAATCTACCAGGTTTTGCTGGTTCCCCATGGGAGGCCTTATCTTTTCAGAGGAGGGGATGAAGGGTGGATCAGGGGAAAGGCGGATGACAGGAGGAATGAGAAGGAGCTCTGCGGCTGGTGTGTAAAATGAATAATAATTTATTAAAGAAGAAAAAAACAATAAAATTGATAATCATTGTATCAAATTGAAAGCTTCTGGTATAGCAAAGTAAATAATTAACATGGGATGGAATCTGTTTTTGACAAAGGATTAAAAATCTAGAGGATATGAAGAAATCAGAAAACTTTTTAAAATCAAACGATCTGATTAATGAATAGACAAGTGAACTGAACAGAAAGTTTTCTTTAAAAGTACAAATAACAAGTACATGTAAAGGGTTCAATATATTTAGCCATCAGGGAAATGTAAATCAAAACTGTATTGAAATTGGATACCACTACTGTCAGAATATTTATCATCAAGAACACAAAAGAATAATAAGTCCTGCTAAGAATGTGAGGCATAGGAACTCTTGGACACACTGTGAGAGTGTAAATTGGTCCGGCTACTATAAGAGTTGATGTGGAATTTTCACAGAAAACTCAAGCATAACTATCCCATGATCCAGCTATATCACTTCTGAGCATACACGCAAAGCGAGCACACAACAGAGATACCTACACACCCATGATTCTCCCAGCACTACCCTCCACAGCCAAGTTATAGCACCATCCTGGTTCTATATATAAGAGGGTGGTTCTATAACAAGAGACAGCTATGTAACTTGGTCTGTTTAAGAGCCCCCTGGCAGTGGGAACAGGAGCTATCTCTGGTCATGAGCTGGATTTTTGGAGCCCATTACCTATGATGTGATACCTTGCATATCCAACCTCTTCTGCTCAAAGAAACACTGGCCGTAATGAGCAGGACAAAACCTTGCCTGGTACTAGAATCCCGCTGTAAAGGCACTAAAGATCTTTGAATTGTCCCAACTGTGTCCTTTGACAATCTTTCCTTTCACACCTCTGCCTGTGCTTTTCTTCTGGATATTTTCACATCTTTCCTAAAGATTTAATTCCTTGTTATGAGAGATCATCCTGTATATCAGGATCTCTACTCTCTACGAACTAGATGTTTGTTGCAAATCCTCTGTAGTTGTCGCATTGCTGAATGTCCCTGATGGATCAGGATAAAGCTAGACTCCACCTGAGATCACTACATGAAGCTATCTGCCCCCAGCAACATCCTGATTCCTTGACCATTCTTTCAATTCCATAAGCCCCAACTTTGGCTCTGTATCTAAGGAACCTGTCTCCAGACAATGCAGTTCCAGTCAGTTCACAATATTGCCTGCTTACTCCTCGGAGTAATTCTTGGAGAGAGCCACTTACAGACAAGGAAACAGGAGTGAAGAAAACTAAAGCACATACTAGCAGGCTCAGAATTATACCAAGGCAGTATGATGTATTCACGATACAAGTCATGTGTGCAAAGTCAAGTGTGTGACAGGAGATGGTGATCTTCTCAGTGGGTGTTTTCAATGGAAGATGTTGTGCTGCCCTTGTTACACACTGACTTGGGAGATTAAATTTTGAAATGTATAATATAGCTATGAATATTTATTAGCTCATCCCACAGTTCAAAGGCAGGTAGAGGAAAGCCTAGATTCTTCCTTATCAATGCAGCAACAGAGATTCATTATAAAGATAAAACCACCTTTATGATAGCTGGGACTTGTATATTCTCAGTTGTTCACTGACCTTGTCTAATCTACAGACATTTGATGAAAAGCCAACTTGTAATTGTGGCTGGAATCCAATTTACAGTAAGTCATTTACTCACTCTATAGTTTCTAAGCTACAAATAAATGAGAGGAGCATTTATGACCAGAATGTTACTATTTTTCCCTTTTTGAAACAGTGTCTTCTGGCTTTTTCTGTCTTCTTTGCTAACTCTGGGATCGCTGATGTCTCTTGATTATTGGTTTATAGTGATGCTGTCGTTTACTGTGACCACACAGAACATACTTAGCACACTTTGACTTTCTACATTGTTTTTGAGAATTTCATACATCATTACAATGTACTTTGATCACCTACCCTTTACTCCACCCTCCATTCCTCCGGCGTCCCTCCCACATTCCCCTTTCAAATTTATCATTTCTCTGTTTTGTTGTTGTTGTTTGTGTGCTTGCTTTTTCAAGACAGGGTTTCTCTGTAATAGGCCTGGCTGTCCTGGAACTCATTTTGCAGACCAGACTGGCCTTGAACTCACAGAGATCCACCTGTCCCTGCCTCTTCCAGAATGTTGGAATTAACACCCTCACCACCCCCACCACCTATACTTAACCTGTTAAATCCAGTTAGTTTTACCTGTATGCACATAGGCATCAGGCTAACAACTGGGACGTAGACAACCTATCAGAGAATCTTCTCCCTGGGGGAAAACAGTGTCCCTTCTTCAGCAGCCATCAATTTTCTATAGTTCCTCAGCTAGAGTTGGACACTGTGAGCCTTTCTCCCATCCCTGCTGGAATGCTGACTAGTGTGATTTTGTGCAGGTCTTATGCCAGTAATTGAGAGTTATTGAGCATTCATGTGTCTCTATTATATCCAGAGGACATTATTCCAGAAAAGTCCTCCAAGTCTTCCATCCTCTAAACTCAAGGATTAGGGCACATTACTGAAGGGGGGAGAGGATGACTGCGGGATGGTACAGGATGGGATGGGACTTGTAAGAGCCAGAAGATAGGCATTCTTTTTAATACTGTTCATAGTATAGAACACTTGGTTATTTCCTGACAGAGCAGCATGGTGGCTAAGTATGCTGTGACTATCAAACTTCATTTCTATTTTCTAGCTGTGTGATGCTTAGAATGCTTTTTGCCAATCGAAGCTGCATCTGGTCATCTTTATGATAGGAATAAGATTACTTTTTATCTTGAATTATAATTATACTGAGGCAGGGCAGAAAGACTAGAGATTGAATGAATGGGAAATGGGAGTCTTGAAGCCTCTCATCAGCTCAGCATCAAGAATTCTAGCAAATTCTACAGTTTGTTCAGTGGGATGCATAAAGACATAGACATGTCTGCTTTATAGAGGATATTGTTAAAATAAAAATAATGTCTGAGCCTATATGACTTCAAGTTTGAAATTATACCTTTTTCAGATAGCTTCTGGGAATCTCAAAAATTAGACTAAACCTTCATCTACGGTGAATAAAAAAAAAAAAAAAAAAAAAAAAGATACATACTAACTCTCCCTGAAGCCCTTCATGGTCTGCGGTTTTACTTTATCAGGAACCATTAGATAATGATTTCAGTTTCTTGGTAGCCCTTGTATGATGTGGGAATGCCTTTCTGTATGCTGTGAATCTCAATCTTTAAATAAAGGAGCTGTTTTGGGCCATGACAGGCACCATAGAAGAAGTAAGAGGAGGAATCAGAATAGATAGGAAAGGAAAGGCGGAGTCAGGGGCAGATCAAGCAAGCCGCCAAAAGAGCAACATGTAGGAACACAGGTGAGCCACAGGCCACGTGGCAGACAGGTTAATAAAAATGGGTTGATTTAAGATGTAAGAGCAAGTTATCAATGTGCCTGAGCCATATGCCAAACAGCATAAAGTTAATATGAGCGTCTGAGTCATTTCTGGAGGCCTGAGCAGAGCGGCAGTGACTAGGTGGATGAGGGGTCTTGGGCAGCAGGTCTGTGGGTCTGGGACCAAAGAAACAACACTACAACACTTGTACAACAACAGAAGTCACCAAAAACAGTATTACTCTACGGCTACCATAGAGACACTAAAGTATTCTCTCTCTTGAAAAGTCACATGTCCTGAGCATGTCTTATCCTTTATCTGAACACTATTCTCTGTGTAGCCACACTTACATCTATGTCATAAACTCTCCTTAGTAAACTCCAACTCTGCCACACACTGAAATTCTTGCCTGCACAAAGGTAAAAGTCCCAGCTCTGCCAGAGTGAGGATCTCTGGAAAGGAACTGCTTTGTGTGAAACTGTGTCTCTGAACCATAGCCTTGCTGCTACTGATGGGTCAACTGTGCTCAGCTGAGGGCTGCTCACTCCACGTGGGCTTTTTGACTCACAGTCCAGAGACCTCAACTAATGGGAAGACAGAAGGAGTTTTCATCTTGGGAAGATGTGTTCAGCATCGCTTAGAGGCCTGTTTCCCATTCTCTTGAATGCCCTTAATATGGCAACCCTTTGTTCTTTGAGCAGTTACTTGACTGTTAAAACAGCCAAATATATTTGAAGGGCAATCTGGTGAAGTCATCTTGGGAGGGCCATTTTTTAATGAAAGACAAAGCATAACTGTTGAGACAGAGCCAGCGTATGGCTTTTAAATTGTTTTTGAAGATTGCTCTCCAATGAGGATTCCTAAACTCCTGTGTAGCAAAAGTAGAGACATAATAACCAATGGTCTCATTTCATTTGTGATGCAAGTCCTAAGGAAACACCCAGACTGTGCCAAGGTCCATCTCAAAAGAGTTCAAGAAGACTTCTCTTACGATTTAAGCAAAGTGATAGGTAAAGAGATGAAATTACTATGCTGATCTCATTTTGAGACAGGACTTTCATATTCTAGTTGGATGGTTAAGGGAGTTGGAGGCCAGAGGATCTGGGAGTTGATTCGTAGAGCAGAGAGTAACTTTGTAATTAACAATCCATCCTCATGTCAGGTAAGGGGATTTGACCCGGACTCGGTACCATCTACTACACTTGCATGTGTGGTATATAATAAGTGCTTCACAGACATAAGCTTATCTTACCTAGACATAGCAATAGCACATATTTGCTATGTCATGGCCTTTGCTTGGTAGTGAAGATAAAAGAGCTGAGTAATCTACAGTCCTCTCCCTGGATAGGAGGCTATACATTGGACTAAAGAAGCAGCCAAGAAGTAGGGCAGGATCTTTGTTAATCTCCTTTAATATCCCACCTCAGAATGCCCTCTCCCTCAGTCCAGACATCAAGGGGCTTTTCCTCAATGCTGTTATCCCTGGAATTATCTCATGCCTACATTTGTATTTAAGAATTATTTTTTAAAGCTCTGTTTATATTTTTATTTTACATGTTGCCCACACGCATGTATGTGCACTATGCATACAGTACCTGGAGAGTCCATAGGAGGAAGTAGTACCCCTTAGAACTAGAATTACAGACAGTTGTGAGTGCTGGGAACAAACCCAAGTCCTCTACAAATGCTAGCAGCATGTGCTCTTGGCCTCTAAGCATTTCTCCAACCCTCAAAATTCTTATTTTTTTTCCTTCTTAATCCTCACTAAAGAAAGATGTATAATAATAAAAATGGGTCAACCAAAAAAGTCAAAGCACTTTTATCCAATTGCATTAGTTAAGTCACAAAACCAATAAAGGGGATGCTAATAAAATGGAAATGGAATAGAGCAAAATACATCACACTATAGGCTGTCACAGTGCAGTGGAAATGACAGGGGAGACTAAGGTCAAAGGTAAGAATAATGTGGTTTCTGGGCACACGTGTGTCAGCATATATGTATTAGACACTTTCCTAGTCACGGTAAATGTTTTTCATGAAATGAAATGTCATCAAAACAGTTTGAGGAACACTGCCCCAAACTGAACCCAGCTGTGTCAACTTGCTAGGAAAAGACTCCCCTCAGATAACATGTCTTAAATGAGTCACAACGTAATTGTAAGATCAAAGCCCCAAGTCTGAAGGGGTAATTTCAAGTGCATCTGCAGAACAGAAGGTAAAGATTTGGGGTTTGGGGTTCTCTTGGCATCCTCTATGTTAACAAGCCTGCTTTATCAGAAAGCCTATTAAGTATCTTCCCGAGCTCAGTTCTGTGTACTGAGAATGTAATGAAGACAAAAATATAATTGAGTCACTTACAAGTGATTTCACACAGTCTTAAACAAGGAGTTCACTTTAGTCAAGTGTGACAGATGTTCTAGTAGGGTCCCAGTGGCACCCAAGTGAGAACCCGTGTCTCCACACAGGCCTGTTTCCTACTGTGTACCTCCTTTAAGGACCTTGCAGTCTCGTTCCAGAAATAAAATGTATATAAAAAATTAAAAACGACACCTCACATAATGACATTCCAACATGCACAAGTTCATTTGAAAAGGGAGGAACGATTCCTTTTTGTTGTCTGTTCTTCGTTGGTCATTTTTCACTCCAAAAGAGAGAGAGAGAGAAATACACAAAACCAAACTATTTTAATTCCTGAACATAAACTGAGGCTATGGATTTGTAAATCAGGACTGGAAAATGAAAATCAAGCCTACCCACTGGTACACAGGAGATACTGAACAATCCTTGACTGAATCAGTTCACTAGAATGCAGTATCTGATCAGTGACAAATTGTTCCTCTGGCAATGCCTAGCAACCAGAAAGAGCAAGCCCAGGGACATCTACACCCATCTCTCTAAGACAGTTAAGCAAAACTCCAGTGATGTTACCTAGACCTGAAAAACCTATCACCTGGGGCCCACAGTCTATATGGATAAGAAAAAAAACTGTAACACCCACAATACCCAAGAAGAACATAATTTTGAATGCTTTGAAGGATAGCAATGCTAAGATGCTCAGATTTGGATAATTTTACTTAGCATTGTTTATTTACTTATTAATGTTCCTTATAATCATCAAAATCTAGTAATTTTAAGTGTGCAATTTGAAGAGTTTTAACAAATAAATTTAGTACAGCATGGCCAACATATCAAACATGCTCAGTATATCAGAAACTCCACAATGTACCTTGTGTAGAATCATGCTTTAAAGCAACCTCTGAGGTTGGTATATTTAGCTACTAATGGTAAAAATCCAGTAAACAAAAGATGAACTCTCTAAATTAAAATTATCATCATTTAAATTAATTCTTCAATAAAAGTATTAAGGCAAATTATGAAAAATAAAGAGATAGTTCTTAATAAGTATAGGCTAACCAAAAACAATCCACTGAAAATTTAATCTAATGTTTAACTCACTTGTCTGATCTTTATCCATACAAATTTAGTCAAAGAATCTACATTAACACCATTAACACCAAGCAGTGGTGGCTAAATCCATTAATCCCAGCACTAGGGAGGAAGAGGCAAGCAGATCTCTGAGTCTGAGTTCAGCCTGGCCTACAGAGTGAGTTACAGAACAACCAGGCCTATGCAGAGAAACTTTGTCTTGAAAAACCACACCAAAACAAAACAAAGAATGTACATTATATTCGGAAACCATGGGCATTTGTAAGGGAGAAATGCTTTGTTCTCCAAGGTAATATACTGAATAATAAGTACTATGCAATGAGATGAAAAAAAATTTGGATCTGAACATTCTCAGGGCTTGAAAGAGATCACCTAATGCTTACAACTAACCCCTTCTATGTTCACTGTAAGAGGTTAATGTGCACCCTGAATCCACAAAGAAAAGAAACATGCCTCTAAATAACCAAATGGTCATGAAGACAGCTGTATAAGTTTCAGACAGATGTTTCAAAATAAAAGAGAAAAAAGCCAGATGGGTATATAAAAGGCAGGAACCAAATTAAGCCCAAGATTACCCAGGAGATAAAAAGATGGCTAGAAGATTATCTGCCAGCGCTGACCAGTCAGAGCACAGACAGCCCGAAGCAGACAGACATGGCTCAGACTTGGCTTAACCCCAAAACAAGCAAAGTACCCACATGCACACCAGCCAGGGGTGAGCCATGTGTTAAGCCACAAAGTCTGCCATGTTATAATAATGTCCATAGCTCTTTCCCATGAAAAATACTCTGGAAATAATGGGTGTTCTCAGATTACTGGCCAGGATGAACCCCATGCACTTTCCCCAACAATAAAGAAAACACAACATTCACACACATGCGCACACACACACATACACACTCCAAAATGTTTTCAATAAAATTTCAAAGGAAGCAAAAATATGGAAAGAAAACACAAATTTGCACCCCAAAAAAGAAAAAGAACAAGATCAAAGCATTTTGAAAGGGTTTTATTTTATAGTTTCAAAGTCATTAGTCCACTAAAACATTTCCCAGCATGTGTGACTCTTTCTCACAATAACCAGAGTTCCCAAAAGGTCATGCCTGTGATATGTTCTTGTGCACTGAGTTCTCAGCATTGAACTTGAACTGCATTTGCTCAAAATTCATTTGCTCTTGTTGCCAGAAGTCTACCTGGCTCACCTCTTTAGACCAGGACTTTCTTGTACCTTTGCATTTAGTAAAGGGCAAAAAGAAAGGGGGGATTATTGCGGTTTTTTCCCCTGTAAAAACAAAGAAACACGCGGCACACAAAAACATCACCAAGTGTTGCAAATGTCACTCATCACTCATGCATCTGACTTTGACAAAGGCGCATTGTCCAATATATTCCACACTGGTGAACTTTGGAGGCTCTGAGTGATAGGCACTCCTTCTACCTTGCCCAACTACTCAGAAATCCTTCTGAAGTCTGCAGGACAACTTACTTTGATCCCGACTCAGTTAAACATGAAAACATTGTGAATAACATCTTCCTGAATGTTACAGAGATATTAAAGCCACAAAGAAGAGGAGAAAAGAGAAGAGACAGCAATGAGAAGTGGCCTACTGCTCCTGAGTGGCTGCTTCAGTTAAGACCAAAATAATGACTTAAAGAACAATATCCTGAGCAGTGATGGTGATGGGAAGGAAATACACTCAGATGCCCAACACACAATGCATACTTGTGCAAAGACGAAAACTAATAAATAACCACAGAACAATTATAAGATCACCCAGCTAAGTGCTTCCTGAATTCCCTGAAGAGCTTCTTAAAACATATTCTGGGTAAACAAATGCAGAAGTCAGTGTTTATAGCAAGCTCCCAGGTGATGCCCACATTGAAGGTCCCAAGATCACAGCCCATCTCTGACCATCTGAAAGATTGAAATGCAGCGTGTTTAGTCTCCCAAGGATTATTTGTACATATTTTTACCTTTTGTTTTACAGTGGGTAACCAAACTTCAGACCTCTGAAAGAGCAGCAAGCACTCTTAACCATTGAGCCATTTGCCAGCCTAATTGTAATGTTTTGTTTGGTTTTTTTTTAGACCAGGACTTTCTTATACCTTTGCATTTAGTAAAGGGCAAAAAGAAAGGGGGGATTATTGTGTTTTTTCCCCTGTAAAAACAAAGAAACATACTTTGAAGTGTTTGAATGAGATTTCCCTTGTAGTCTCAGCCTTTGAACACTTGGTTCCTAATTAAAGGAAGCTGAGGATGTATATAACTGAAAAATGTCTCCAGAAGGTTATATGGAAGGTGATTTTAAGTCCTTACATAAATAAAATTCTTCTTTTCTACATTAATATCTGATTGATAGATTGGACCTATAAGTTTTGCATCAAAATGACTTTCCTTTATGATTTTGAAAGAGTTGTTCAGCCGTGTCCTAATGCCCAGATAGGATAATGAGAGACCCAGTATAAGTCTTGTTGGTCATGCTTCCTGGGAAAATTTCCTTTTGTGGAGACTTACTGGTATCACAACTGTACTCTAAGCTTCCTAAATTTCATTAAGAATATGTCTCTGTGTGATTAATCTTTACAGGCCTTGATGAACTCTCTTAAGCTTCAATTCTCCCTGAGAAAGCTCTTTCATTATTTAGGTAAATTCTTCCCCTCATTCACTCAGCTATCCGTATTTGAAACTGCCTACAAAACTGATATTAGATCTTCCAAATGTATGTATCTTGCCTTTTCGTATTTTGTTAACTTAGTCTTATATAATAATCTTGTTTTTCTTTTTAAAATTCATATGTAACTTCTAAAACTGTTTTTAATTTTTTTAAGAGATTGATATAATGTGTTTTGCCCAACTCTTCCCAGATCTGTCTCCTCATTCTCGTCCACAAATTTTATTATCTTTTTTTTTTAAATAAACTCCTCAGGACCAATTTTTTGTGGCCAAATATTATTAGATGTGTGGCCTTCCACAGGATTACACAAGTCTTGTGCATCCTGTCTCAACCACTATGAGTTTATATGTGCAATTGTATTTAGACCACCAGGACTTTTGTACTTTTTGTATATGGTGGAGAGCAAAGAGAATAGGCTGTTTATCTTTTTTTTCTTTATAAAAAAAACATGCTTTTACTTTGGGGGCTGGACTGTTGTATTCACTGCCTCTGGCTCTTACATCTTTTTCCTTCATCATCTCTAAGCCTTTGGAGGAAGAAATGTGGCATATATGTTTTATTCAGAGCTGAGTGTGCTGTGGTCTCTTATTTTCTTTGCCTTGGCCAGTTGTAGGATTCTGTGTTAATCACCACCTACTGAGAATAAAAACTTTTCTAATAAGAATTGTGAGACACACTACATATAACTAATATATTACATATAATGTAACTTATTAAAAATAAATTTTTATTGTGCTTATTTCCTTATCAGGAAATTCTTCTTTTATTTTATGAATGCAAAAATATATCACATGTCACTGTCAGAAATAATGGATAGAAATTTTAAAGTTCCTTTATGTTTCCTACATTCTCAAAGGTCAAAATCTATTTTATATATGTATTTGTTTATCAATATGTATATGCATCATATGTACACCTTTGCTTATACTGATTTTTATTTTTTTAATTATTTCTTATATGTTTTAAAATTATATAATTACCTCATTTCTTCCTTTCCTTTCCTCATTCCAAACCTTCCTGGCTTTCTTTTTCATTAATTATTGTTACATACATTCATTGTGGGAATGTATTCCTATATACATTTATGTATGTTTATGTGTTCATAAACACAAAATGCAGTTTGCTCAGTCCATAGGTGTTGTTTGTATGTAGATGCTTTCATTAATTCTACTTTCATCTTGAATGTCCACTGGATGTCACAATAAAATTCTTGGTTTAGTTCAGATATCAGTAGGGGTTTTTTTTATGTGCTCTTTGGGATAGATCCTTTCCTTGGATGGAAATAATTACCACAAATCATGTAGCTGTTGGAAGGATTTGGGGATGTTCTGAATGCTCCTTGGACATTCTGGCTGTTGTGTGGGAATGGTGGGTCTCTGGAAACACTGGTTATCTCTAGACAGATTAAGCTCTCCCGAGAGCAGCCAAACTCTTTCACAATTGTGTTAATATATCAAAAAAAAAAAAGAGTATTTCATTAGGGCAGTTTTCTCCCAGATACAAAAGATGGCACCATGGCTACAGGAGCTTTGGGCTCCTTGGGGATCCCTAACAAATCTTCAAATGGAAGGAAGGGAAGATATCATATCCATTGCATTGTAGAGACAAACTTCAACCCTTGACTTCAGGAAGCCACATCTGTCAGCTGGTCCCTGGATCATCTTTCATTCCATCCCCTAATATGCCCATGACTCTCAGACCTCTTCCAGTTCAGATACTACTCACATTTCTCTGTTTCCAGAAACTCTCATCTGCTGATTACCAATGCGTCTCTTTTTCCTACATGTTAGAAACTGCTAGACAGCTTTACTGTTATTTCAGCAGGATTTGAGATGGAAGACCAGTAAATAACCATGCTTGATCAGCCATCCTACAATCTTGGACTTGAATGCACTATTTTCCAGGCAATCAGGATAAACTCTTCTATTCTGTTTTTCCATGTTTCATTTAACTTTAAGACAGACATTATTCTTTAGTTAAAGACTTAAATCATGAAATTATCCTTAATTTCTCCTTAGCCTTGATCCCCAATTGTAGTCACTCATTGGCTCCTATCTATTATTCCCTGCAAAGGTCCTGAAGTCTGTTTCTACTTAGTGGTTCCCGCTGGCCATATGGAAAGTATAGACTGATGAGAGGCCAATTAGAAATACAGTTCTAATCACAGACCCACCAGAGCTTCTGTGACAGTTCCCAAAGTTCTTCCTACCTCCAACTCTTCCCACTCACCGCATACTAAACCCTTAACCTATGTCCCTACCATTGCCACATGAATATTGACTGTTCAGACACAAATTCCTGGAGGTCACTTTGAGAACTCCAGGCTCTCAATTTCTTAAGTTAACATTAAAGTCATACTACATTCAGGCCTCATTCTACATCTCTGGTCCTACTCTCTTGCCCCTTCAACACCATGGATTCTATAGCCAATTAAATTTTTTTCTAGGTCTTTAATTTGTTCTAGGATGTTCTTTTCCTGTGCCTCTTATTATCCTCTTTTAAAGTATGCTCTCATGAAGAGAAGGTGATGCTAACCTTTCAGAGACCAACTTAAACATCTGCTTATTTCTAAGAGTCCTTGGTCTTCTCCGTTGGGATTATTTCCTTTGTGCCTGCTTCATTTGTCTCTAATAACTAGCTTGCACTTTCATTATAACCCTGCCATATACTAACCTATTCAATAGTCATTTATATATACATGTTTTTCCAATAAAATCATATATGTATATAAACACAATAAAAATTAAAGATTCATTGAGAGTAAAAATTGTGGTTTGGGTTTTTTTAATTATTTTCTTATGAGATATAAAACAGCGTCTCTTATCAATAGCTGGTAAGTAATAAGTGTGCTTTGGGTAAAGGTGCAGAAAATATCGGATGAAAACCATTGAAGCTTTCAATAACTTCACCATTCAAATGTATTAGGCTAACATTGAAAGTTCTCTGCATTGCAGCCCAAATTACCTTTTCCTCTACAGAAGTCTTAATTCACGCTAAAATGTTCTACTAACAAATGCCAATGTGGCCAGAATGCCATCCAATTCTACCTACCCACATTTATGATGTTCACAGATGAATTCAAAGTCATTTTCCATAAAGCCACTGAATGAATTCCATCCATTCAACCTACAAGCCTCATCTGCAAATTTCATTTGGCAATGTGCACAACTGCAATTTGACCTATTCCTTTAGTATTATTTAATGGTTTTCCTCCATAAATTTTATGTTTATCTCTTACTTGCCACAGTAGTTTGTAAATGGTAGACCTTAGGGCGTATTTGGCTAAGTGAAGACTTCATTACTTATCCATACAAATCAGTAGCAGTCTTATTGCAGCAATTTTAAAATATGTTTTAGTAATTTCAACTGCAATTCATTTACATGAACTATGTTAGTGAAAAATATTTAAGAAGTACATAATAATCACTTATTTAAAAATAAGTATTATAATGAGTCAAATATATTACCATGTTATACATGATTTGCATATATGTACAAATATTATTACCTATTAAACTGTATGAGTGTGTGTGTGTGTTGGGGTATCTGTACATGAGTGAAGTTCCCACAGAGAGCAGAAGAAGGTGCTGGATCCCCTAGAACTTGAGTCATATGTAACAGGTATTACAGGGAACCTAACTTGGGTCCTCTGTTAGAAGCAGCAGGTAACCTTAACCTCCAGCTCTAGACTGGTCATTTTTGAGCATTTCATGGGGGAAACAGGAAGGAGTCCGCACACCCTGATGCATGTTCCTTCAACCTAACTGTAGAAATGAGTATATGTCATTTGTCCCAAAAGGGGAGTCGTCATGTATGCTATGAGACTAATGATCCACCATGGGCCCTGCCCTCACTGTCTAAAAGGAGCATGACTCTTGTCTCACTATGAATAACACCAGGTGGATCTATATTCTACTAGCCAGTTGTGTGATCCTCGGATAATAATGTCACCTCTTCTAAACCATGGGCCCAAGACAAAAGCAGACGCTCTTTCCCAACATCAGAACCCCAGCCCCGCCCCCCCCCAGTCTCTATTCCCAGGAAGAAGACACCCTCTCCCACCCTAACCTCACCCCCTCAGCCAGTTATGAATCCAGAATCTAATCCACAGGTCAGACAATGTAGCTAAATTTTTCCACCAGTAGGGAGGGAAAGGGGTAGGGAAGGTAGAAAGTAAAACATAGCTGACTGATGCCCCAGACAACGTTTTCAGGCAAAGAAGCTGACTTAGTCATGCAACTTCCAGAAAGAAAATTTTCCACACAAATAGCAATGACAGCAGGGAATGATCTTAATGATGAAAATCTGAGACCTGGGATTCCAAGCTGATGGCTCAGCTGCCTGACACTCCTGTGACCTAGTGAGTCAGTACAGTGTTTTAGTCGCTTCGGGAGGGGAGAATCTTGACCGACATGGATTTTCCCAGAGATACGCTCCAGGACAGCCAGGCTTCTCCAGCCTTCTTCTGCTTTGGTCTCTGCATCACCTGCGCACAGGGGTGAGGGGTGCGGTTTACAAAGGGAAAGCTCCTGTGTTGGATCCTCACATCCAGCACATGTATGGGCACATGTATGGTGATGCCGATGCCATTGGAAGCAGCAAGAAAGAAGCAACTCAAAATATTCCAAAATATGAAAATGGAGGAAACGGTAAGAAAATTCCTAAGGGACATGCGCATTCAATAAAACAGCATCAGCTAGGCAGAAAGATCCCAGCTGGAGAAAGGTCACAAGTGAAAGGCCCTGGAGTTATTGCCAACTGGCTGTGGGTGGAGCAAAGGGAACTTCCCAAAAGAAGGAAGCTTTAGCTTGACAGACAGCAAAAAGGAGGAGAGCAGGAGGATGCATGGAGGGAGCCCACGGGAAAGGAGACTTAACCCAAGGTGACCACACATTCAGACAGATGGGGCTCCCTGGAAAGCCCGCCTTCCAAAGAGATCCAACCCAGGAAGCTACAAGGAGGCCAAGTCTAGAGCTCAAGGTTTCAAAAGAACAAGGCGAAGACAGGAAGCGCTTGCAACCAGAGGGAAACATCTGATAGACATGGCTAGACCTGTAAGAGCATTCTAGAATGAGCTGAAGAGAAAGGCCATTCAAGGAAGGAAGGAAATATCTGTTTATTTTCATGGACGATTACAGGCTTAAAAAGCAATCTTGGAGATTTTTAGCCTTCAAGAGATAAATAGCATACTATTTTCTAGTCAACCACCAAATATAACCTGGTATCTGGAGTACAATTTAATATGCAATTCCAAGAATAAATTATATTGCCCTAGCTATATATTTCCAGCCTTGTGAAATGCTGTGTGCTTCCTTCTCCCAGAAGCACATTTAAAGTTTTGTTTACTTGCAGGCCCCAGCTTCTCCGTAGGCTGTGTAGGGTCACATGATGTCTCCAAAGTTCCCTCTATAGATCTGGGATCCCATACTAAGCCTCACTGAGCTTCCAGGCTAAGTGTTGTAGACCTGGTCCAAGTACATGGCCAGCTTTCTTAGCAGCTAATGGAAGCTAAACTATCCCCAAAGACAAACACAAAGCAGCAGAAATCTCCATGCAGTCTACACAAATTCAACATGGAGCAAAAGCAGAAAAATTCTCAATTTCAGAGATTTCATTTAGGTTCATTACTATTTATCTTTATTCTACTAAAAACATTAATAAAAAACTTCCTGCTTCAAAAGCAACAAAGGGCCTCTATACTACTTCAAACCCTGCATTTTTAGCTCCCCCACATGTTTTCCTTGATGCCTGATAAGAAACCAATACATCAGAGTGATACCTTGTTGTGTTTATCATCATTATCTTTATGAGATGGCATTAACCCTTGCCCTTGGAGATAATGGAATCCGTTGTCCTCAGATCAAACAAAGCAAACTAACAACAGCTGAGTCTAAGAAGTTTGTCTCAGGGATGTTGATATTCAGGTCCTATGCAGCTTTGCAAAACTCCCCCAAGGCATTCAGAAACAGTGTTCTTTGCTCATATTCACTAGCGAATGAAAAGTAGCAGACCCCAGAACCAATGACTATTCATCCCACCCCACGATAACCCTGACCCTAGTAAAGCCAACATCTGTCTTGTGTTTGAGGTGGCTGACAGCCAGCCAGGGATCAGAAAACAATAATTTCCCTGGTCAGATGTAAACCTTGCCCAGCATGTTGACTTTATAAACCACCCTGTAAGCTCGGTAAATTTAATTGGTAGATAGGGTTGTCTTTCCTTGGCTCATTTCCCAGCGATTAATATTACCAGCATGAGTACCCGCATGGTCAGACAAACACTAACAAGGCTCTGTCTAGACAGAGAAGGCAGAAAGGGATGGGGTTTCCTCTCTCTCTCTCTCTCTCTCTCTCTCTCTCTCTCTCTCTCTCTCTCTCTCTCTCTCTCTCTCCTTTTCTCTCTCTTCTCTCAGAATCAGACATTAATGTGCTACTTATCAGTGGAACAAAGGTTTATATAATCCATGCTAGTAAATAAATACTGCTCTCACACATTTCCAGGGGAGACACTTCAGATAGAATTGATCGAGCATAGGCGTTACCATCTCTGTTGATTTTTCTATCAACGTCAAAGCTGGAGGAACTAGCAGGAGAGAAGGAACCACCATATGTACGAAATGTGGGCAGAAGGCTCATAAATCAACACTGTTAGCAGGTAAAGTAAAAACCAACGTTCTACCTTACTTTACAGTGAACAGGGTCATCAGCTGTGCTCAACAGTGCTGAGAAGGAAATTGAATACCCACCAATGTATGAAAAACTAGTAAAGGGACTTTTTTCTAAGATACATTTATTATGTATACAGTACTCTGCCTGCAGATATGCCTGCAATCCAGAAGAGGGCACCAGATCTCATTATAGATGGTTGTGAGACACCATGTGGGTGCTGGGAATTGAACTCAGGACTTCTGGAAGAGTAACCAGTGCTCTTAACCTCTGAGCCATAGGACATGTATGCATTGCGGAAACACCTACTATCCAAAATTTAAGATTTTTATTCTTTGAAGAGTTTTGTTTTATTTTGCTTTTGAGACAAGGTCAATGTGTTGGCTGCCCTGAAACTCACTTTGTAGACAGGCTGGCCTTGAGAGTGCTGAAAATAAGTCATGCATATCCTTCCCAGAAAGAATACATATAAACAGGGAAACTAATTTTTCCCCAACCATTATTTAAATAACTTACTCACAGCTCCTTCTAATCCCCTCTTGAAACTGTCTATACTAAACAAATTACTAAACTAAGTTTGCCATGAAAAATTAAATTCACAAGGGTTAGGATTAGCAAACTTTAGTACTGGTATTGGTTATTAATAAGATGAATCCATCCACTATCAGAGAGGATTTAGCCAAGTCAATATTCAGTACATTTTCCAAAGAAAGAACAGAGGATGCAGAAGTGTGGTAACCTATGGCCTCTGCTCTCCATGACTTCCTTCATTCAGATTATCCATTCTATCCTAATATCTGAGATTATAGCTGTAGGAAATAGAAGCCAAGTAAATGTTATCATGATGTGTTCATGAAAGGGAGACTTTGTTAGTTGAATGAACGATGTTAATATTTTCCTTAAAGAAAAGCATAGTCCTCTCAACACAAGAACCTGTCAAGATCATAAGACACAGCCTCCATTTTTTCCAGGGCATAAAGAAGACAGGGCCCATGTCCTGTCTTGGTCCAGCCTGTAGGTTGGTTCATCTCATTTTGTTTTGTTTTCTCTTAGTTTTGTTTTGTTAACATAGGCTCTTTTTATGTTGCCCCAGCTACCCTTAAGCTTTTGAACACTCTATGCCCCAGTCTGAGCCAACCAGAGCTGACATTTCACATGTGTGCCCCAAAACCCACACACTAGTTGTAGATATGGGATGTCTTGGGTGACAAGTTTTGATCCTGAGACAAAAACGCTGAAGGAGGCAGAGACAGAGCTCAGTGACCCAGGCTCTCCACACACAATGACTCCCGATCTGGACCCTCCAGGCTCACTAGAACCATGCCCTCTACACAGTTGGGTTTTGTTTGCCAAAGATACATGTTTAGCAAGATGGTTGGAGTCAGAATTCTCTCAGGATAAAACCATGCATTTTGGTTTGTCCATCTAATTTTATTTGCTTTGCTCTTTCCTTGTCCTGTGTTCTTTGTAGCTTGTTTCTGAGATGGGATTTTGTAGCTCGAGCTGATCTCAAGCTCATTGTGCGACCAAGTATGACCTAGAATATCTTATCCTCCTGCCTCTATCTCCTGGGATTGTGTTACACAAAGTGTCTCTTAAAATTAGTTGTCTTCCACTTCTAAGACACTTAATAACAGAAATAGTCTCAAATATAATAGTTACAGGATGGCTAAGACATATTACATCTG
>JARWLC010000014.1:54429859-54434859 GCA_033318265.1 Phyllotis vaccarum
ATAGACTTCTAGAGAATCATGTCCCAGGTGATTCTCCCCCCCACACACACACACACACCATACCCTCTACTGGTCCTCTCCTGCCCCTTCTCCCAGTCCTCCCATCTCACCTCCCCCCTACACCCTCTTCAATTACTAGAGAAGGCAAGGAAACCCAAGGTGAGTCAATTTGGTCTGGCGTATCCAGTTGAGGTAGGACCAAGTCCCTTACCCAAGCATCAAGGCTAAGAAAGGTGTTTCCCCACTAGGCATGGGCTTCAAGGAGCCAGTTCGCAGATCTGGGATAGCCTGGTCCAATTACAGAGGATCTATAAACTGCCCACGGCTTTCGACTGTCATCTACATTCATGGGGTCCATGGCTTTTGACTGTCATCTACATTCATGGGGTCCATGGCTTTTGACTGTCATCTACATTCATGGGGACCATATCTTTTGACTGTCATCTACATTCATGGGGTCCATGGCTTTTGACTGTCATCTACATTCATGGGGACCATATCTTTTGACTGTCATCTACATTCATGGGGTCCATGGCTTTTGACTGTCTTCTACATTCATGGGGTCCAAATCCCTTCCATGAAGGTTTGTCAGCTATCATTTCAGAGTCTGTGAGCTCCCAAAAGCACTGGCTAGCTTACTCCATGGGTCTCCCCATCATGATCCCTCCACTCATGCAATCTCTCCTCCCTCTCTTCAGCTTGACCCTGGTGTTAGCTATGGATTCTGCATCTGTCTCCATCAGCTGCTGGATGAAGGTTCTATAATGGCAATTAGGGTGGTCATTCATATGATAATATGGGAAGGTCAGTTTAGACACACTCTCCACTAAAGCTTAGAGTCCTAACTCAGCTCATCTTGTGGGTTCTTGGGTGTTCCCTAGTATCCAGTTTCTCTCTAATCCCACAATGGCTTCCTCCTCCCCCTGCCGCATCCTCCCCCAGCCTGTTCTCACATTGTCACCTCTCCTCCCTTTGCCCTCCCCTTGATCACAATTTTCTCAGGAGATCTTTTCTATTCCCCCTTCCCAGCAAGATCCATAAATCTCTCTTTTACCTTTCTCCTGTTACCTAGCTGCTTGGGGGTGGTGGGTTTTATCCTGGTTATCCTTTGCTTTATGTCTAAAACTTACTTATGAGTGAGTACATACCATGGCTGTCTCTCTGGGTTTCTGTTACCTCACTCAGGATGATACTCTCCAGATCCAGCTATTTACCTGTAAATTTCAGGATGCTATTTTTTATTATTGTGTAGATGTACCATGATTTTTTATCTTCAGTTAAGGGGTATCTAGGTTGTTGCCAGGTACTGGCCATTACAAATAATGCTGCTATGAATATATTAGTTCAGCTAATATCATTGGGGTAAGAATGTGAATCCTTTGGGTATATGTCCAACAATGGTATTTCTGAATACCATTGGGTTGTCTGAGGAACCGCCATACTGATTTCCAAAGAAACTGTACAAGTTTATACTCCCACCAACAATAGAAGAGTGTTCCCCTTGCTCCACATCCTCTCCAGCATAGGTTGTCATTTGTGTTTTTCATCTCAGCCATTCTGACAGGTGTAAGACGGCATCTCGGAGTTGTTTTGATTTGTATTTTTCTTATGGCTAAGGATGTTGAACAATTCTTTAAGTGTCTTTCAGCCATTTGTAATTCTTCTGTTGAGAATTCCCTATTTAGCTGTGTACCCCACTTTCCAATTGGGATTCTTTGTTTTGTTTTGTTTTGTTTTGTTTTTGATTTTTGTTTTTTACCTCTAGTTACTTGAGTTCTCTATGCATTTTAGAAATCAGTCCTCTGTCCGATGTAAGATTGATGAAGATCTTTTCATTCTGTAGGCTGTCATTTTGTCTTTTTGACTGTGTCCTTTGCCTTACAGAAGCTTCTCAGTTTTATGAGGTCCCATTTATTAATTATTGCACTCCACGTCTGTGCTACTGGTGTTATATTTAGAAAATGATCTCCTGTGCCAATACATTCAAGGGTATTCCCTTTTTTTTTCTATCAGGTTTAGTGTAACTGAGTTTCAGTTGGTCTTTGATCCACTTGGATTTGAGTTTTGAATAGGGTGGTAGATACAGATCTATTTGCATTTTTCTACAAACCAATATCCAGTTATACAAGCACCATTTGTTGAAGATAATTTTTTTTCCTTTGTATATTTTTTGCCTCTTTGTCAAAAATCAGGTGTTCATAGGTTTGTGGATTCATGTCAGGGTCTTCGATTTGATTCCACTAATCCACAAATCTATTTTATGCCAGTACCAAGTTGCTTTTATTACTATAGCTCTATAGTAGAGTTTGAAGTCAGGGATGGTGATACCTCCCAAAGTTCAATTATTGAACGGGATTATCTTTGTTAAGCCTGAGAATTTTGTTATTCCATATGAAGTTGAGTATTGTTCTTTCAAGGTCTGAAGAATTGTGTTAAGATTTTGATGGGAATTGCATTGAATCTGTAGATTGTTTTGGTAAGATTGCAATTTTTACTATGGTGATCCTACATATCCAGGAGCATGGAAGGTCTTTCCATTTTCTGATACCTCCAATTTCTTTCTTCAATGACTTAAAGTTCTTTCATACAGGTCTGTCACTTCTTTGGCTAGAGTTATCCCAAGATATTTAATGTTATTGCAGCTATTATAAAGGGTAATGTTTCCCTAATTTCTTCTTCAGCCCTTTTGTCATTGGTATATAGGAGGGAATTGATTTTTTTTTTTAATTAATCTTGTACCCTGCTAGCTTGCTGAAGGTGGTTTTTAGCTGTAGAAGTTCCCTGATAGAATTTTGGGGATTACTTATATATACTATCACTTTCTCTGCAAATAGTTTGACTTCTTCCTCTCTAATTTGTATCACTTTGATCTCCTTTTGTTCTCTTATTGCTTTAGCCAAAACTTCAAGAACCATACTGAATAGATATGGAGAGAGAAGACAGCCTTGTCTTGTTCCTGATTTAGTGGGATTGCTTTGAGTTTCTCTCCATTTAGTTTGATGTTGGCTGGCGGCTTGCTACATATTGCCTTTATTGTGTTTAGGTATTCTCCTGTATCCCTGATATCTCCAGGACTTTTATCACATAGGAGTTTTGGGTTTTATCAAAGGCTTCTTCAGCACCTAATGAAATGATCATGTGGTGTTTTTCTTTCAGGTTATTTATATGAGGAATGACATTGACAGCTTTTGTATGTTGAACCATCCATGCCTTTCTGGGATGATGCCTATTTGACCATGGTGGATGATTTTTCTTATGTGTTCATGAATCAATTTGCCAGTATTTTATTGAGTATTTTTGCATCAATGTTAATGAAGAAGGTTGGTCTGTAATTTTCTGTATTTGTTGCATCTTTGTGTGGCTTGGGTATGAGGGTGACTCTAGCCTTATAAAAATAAGTTTGGCAATGTTTCTTGTGTCTCTGTTATATGAAGTAATTAGTTCTTTTTTGAGGATCTGTTTGAATTCTGTGCTGAAACCATCTGGTCCTGGAATTCTTTTGTTTGGGAGACTTTTTAATAACAGCTTCTATTTCCTTCAGGGTTATAGATCTATTTAGGTCATTTATCTGGTCTCGATTTAATTTTGGTCAGTGGTACCTGTCCAGAAAGCTGCCCATTTCTTTCAGGTTTTCCAATTTAATAGAGTACAAGTTTTCAAAGTATGACCTAATGATTCTCTGGATGTCCTCAGTATCTATTGTTCTATACCCTTTTTTATTTCTGATTTTGTTAATGTGGATACTGTCTCTCTTACCTTTTGGTTACTTTGGATAAGGGTTTATCTATCTCATTGACTTTCTCAAAGAACCAACTCTTTGATTCACTGATTATTTGTATTGTTCTTTTTGTTTCTATCATATTGATTTCAGCCCTAAGTTTGATTATTGTTTGCCATCTACTCCTTTTAGATGAGTTTGCTTCTAATTGTTCTAGAGCTTTCTGCTGCACTGTTAGGTCTCTTCTGTGAGATTTCTTTAGGCTTTTTATATAGGCATCTAGCGCTATGAATTTTCCTCTTAGCACTGCTTTCATTGTGCCCATAAGTTTGGGTGTGTTTTGAATTCATTTTCATTGAATTCATTAATTTCTTTCTTTACTTCTTCTTTGACCCAGGGATGGTTCAGTTGAAGGATGTACAGTTTCCATGAGTTTGTAGATTTTCTGTGGTTTGTGTTGTTGTTGAACTCTAACTTTAGTTCATGATGGTCTGATAGAATACAAAGAGTTTTGTATCTACTCATATTTGTTTTATGGCTGAGTATGTAGTCAATTTTAGAAAAAGTTTCATGGGGTTCTGAGAAGGTATATTCCTTTGTGTTTGTAGAAGTGATATATTCCATTTGAGTCATAACACCTGTTAGATCCCTTATTTCTCTGTTGTTAAGTTTCTTTCTAGTAGACCTATCCATTGGTGAGAGTGGGGTATTGAAGTTTCTCACTATTAATTTGTGGGGTTTGATATGAGATTTAATCTTTAGTAACATTTCTTTATATATGTCAGTGCCCTTGTGTTAAGGGCATAAATGTTCAGAATTGAGACTTCATCTTGATAGCTTTTTCCTGAGCTAAATAAGTAATGTCTATCCTGATCTCTTTTGATTGATTTTAGTTTTAAATCTATTTTGTTAGATATTAAGATGGCTACATCAGCTTGTTTCTTAGGTACATGATTGGAAAATCTTTTTCCAATCCTTTATTCTGAGCCAGTATCTTTCTTTGAAGTTGATATGAAGTTTATATGCAGCAAAAAGATGGATTCCGGTTTTTGTTTCTTTTGTGTTAGCCTGTATCTTCTTTATAGGTGAATTAAATTTATTAATATTAAGGGATATTAATGACTAGTGATTGTTAGTTCCTGTTATTTTTGGTCCTAGTGTGTGTATTTGCCTTCTTTGGATTTCTCTTCTGTGGGATTATCTATTTCTTGTGGCTTTGTGGGTGTATCTAGCTTCCTTAGGTTAGCATTTTCTCTCTAGTGCTTTCTGTAGGGCTGGATTT